>JBBBDQ010001818.1:1237500-1420000 GCA_037127315.1 Ascarosepion bandense
ACTTGTGATCTTACATGTCGATATTTGTTCAGTTTTCTGATGGCCAAAATATCATGTATATATAGATAAGTGGTGAGCAGATCAGAAAGTTCATATGCGTGCATGTTTGTTTGTTGTTTTTTTCCCATACTCTCTCATATTAAATCTTTCGTTTTGGAAGTCAGTCACCTTTTGTTGGCCATAAAAATTTTTTACCCTGACTTGTGAAATTTGATTTCATCTTTATAAATTGTTTTCAGTGGTTTTGATTCAGTTCTACTCTACAGGTCATCTAGTTCATTTTGTTATTTTTGGAATACCATTTTTTTAACAATTTAAACAGGCCATTACATTTTGGATTGAAAATCACCTAGAAATACTTCCCACACACTTCAGAAAGGAATTTATTATGCAAAGTATAGAATTAATTTTAGACAACAAATTAATTCTAATTTAACAACTAAAATTATATTCAAACAACAGGTATTGCAATAGGGACGAAAAAGGTACCGACATATGCTAGTTTGAGTGTTGCATATCTAGAAGAAAACCTAAACAACTAAATAGGACACAAATATAGGAAGACATAAAAACAGAATTCACTTAATCATGGTCGAGATATCTAGATGATTGTTTTGTCTTTTGGAGATCGACATGGGAAGACATAAATAGACTACGCAATCTACTCCGAAACTTGGACCCCAAAATTAAGTTCACACTAGAATGTAGCTATGATGAATTTCCATTCCTAGACATACTCATAAAAAACAATTACATCATCACAGACATTTACCATAAACCCACAAACACCCAACAATACCTCCATTTCAAGAGTCACCACCCTAAAAGTTGTCTAAAATCAATCCCCTACTCCCTAGCATGACGAATTTGCACAATAGTAGCTGATGAAACCCTTCATAAAATATGCCTAGAGGAACTATGAAAAACACTACAAATAAGTGGCTATCCTACTCCACTAATAAACAAGGGTTTCCACCTGGCAGAAAAAAATACAATTAGAGTCTCTCTAAATAAAAAAAAAAAACATGAAAAAGAAGAAAGCATTGTCGCATATGTCTCTTCATGCAACAATAGCAACCCAAAATTATTTATAAAGATAAAGACGCATATAATGACTCAACAAAAATGATAAAGAAAATCTTAAAGACAACTAAAATAATTAAAACAAATGCTAGCCCCAAAATTTAAAAAAACATACTAAACTCATCAAAATTCAAGCAACACACAGCATAGGGGGTCACAAAATGCAGCAAAAAAGATGTGGGGTATGCAACATAATAATAGGAAACCACTTCAAATTCGAAAACACATCTACATTCGAAATAAAAAAAGAACTCTAAATACATAATCTATGCTATAAAATGCAATGAATGCACAAAAATATATGTTGGGGTGATACAAGGCCTGAATAAAAGAATAGCCCTGCACAGAAGTAACATTAAACTAGCCAATAACAGAAAATTGTATGTTTCACAACGCTTACATGAATGTAGTGGAGGTAAAATGCCTATCTACCAAAATGCAGATTATGACACGCTCATGATGCAGGAAGAAATATTTGTCAAAAAAAAATACAAGCCTTCCCTCAACAAAACATGAAAAACCTATTACACACAAATTCAAACAGATTAAAAAAGATGATTTCAAACCATTGCAAAAAATAGTATTCCAAAAACAAAAAATTAACTAGATGACCCTATAGTATAGAATTGAATCATAATCGCTGAAAATAATTTTGAACTATAAAGATAAAATCAAATTTTGTAAGTCAGTGTAAAAAAAATTTATGGCCAATGAAAGGTGACTAACAATTCAACATTTATATATATATATATATAAGGAATCTTTGTACTTGGAAAGCATTGATAGTAATTGATACTGATCTCTCTGTCTGAAAAAAATGCAGATTGGATTAACTATTTCTGAATCAGAAGTTGAATTCCTGTTTTGTCCTTATCCAGATGTTTCCAACTAACTGAAAATTATCTGTGTGATCTCTGCTCTCTCTCTCTCTCTCTTTCTCCCCCTCCCTCTCTCTCTATTAAAGATAAACATGTTTACAAACCCATCACCACCACCACCACTACCATCAAAACTATTCAGGTCACCTCGTTCCACCATCTCTTCATGAGCGCAAATAAGATTTGGACATGTGCACTTACACATGTGCTAAACATGTATTTTGTGATGAGCTTTGCCTTATCTTCTGCTGACAACAATGTTTCTAATGCATGTCTAACATTGACTAATTGAGAAATGTTTGAAAGTTTCATAATAGTTGACTCAGATTGTGAATTTTCTTACTTGTTCTGCCCAACTTACAGACACTTTCACAGGCTTCTATTTTTGATTTAATCATATTATTTTGTATGGGAGTAGAATATACACACACACACACACACACACACACACACACACACACGATCATAAAATTTAAAAGGAAACAGTTAAATCAAAAACTTCTATTAACTTATTCAAGGTTGTAATAATTCTTGCTAATTTTTCATGAAAATTTGTTTTGTTTACAAAAATTATTTAAAAACCTGTCTCTGAAAGTATTGTCCTTTGCCAGCCTCTATTTTTTCCTATCTTTCTGGCAGCATTTGAATTCCACGTTAGAAAAAATGATACATCTTTTAAGGCTAACCATGAGTCGACTCATTTTTTAGCATCTTCATAAAAATGAAACTGCTGCTTAGCCAGGCCATGTGCCATGGATCGAAACAAGTGATAAGCAGATGGAGCAATATCTGGTGAATACGGTGGGCAGGGTATGACTTCCTTTTTAAGTGTTTCCAAATAGGTTTTCACCCGTTTTGTAACATTGGGTCTAGTGTTGTCATGTTATAAAATCACTTTGTCATGTCTCTGCTCATATAGCGGCTGTTTTTGTTCAATGATTCACTCCTATGCATCATTTGTAATTGATAGTGATCTCCTGTGATGGTTTCAGTCAGTTTGAGCAGCTCATAATAAACTACACTTTTTCCTTCACAAAATTTTCACAGACACTTTCAAATAAAACTTTTATCCAAAGTCTACCAGACTACAGCCCCCTACACAGGTCAACATCTTGTGTCGGACTACATTAATGTACATGCCATGAATGTTGTCCCCTTTAATCCCTCTGCCTCCTGTCAGTCTTTCCCTCAGCACTAAAGAACAATGTCTCACTCGGATCTAACATTAAAATTAGGATTTAGATTATTAAATATTTTTACTCACCATGAACCTTAAGCTTATGTTTTAATCCAATGGGGTCTCAATTCACCCCCAGTAAATGATTATAAAATCTGAAATTTTTCTTATTTACCTTTTATATTAACTGTGATGACAAAAGGAGATCAGCCAACATATTTCCATGAGCCGTATATTAAAAGTCAGTGCCGCATGTGTTTCAGGAGTCGTGGTTTACTCACCCTGATATATAATGTGTATTTAGGTATTTAAATTCAACCAACATGATCTATTTAATTTTTTATTATTTTTCCAATTTCAAAATAAAATATTGCATATTATGAATATTGTCTTAAGTTTGCTTTGTTCAGTTTATTCATAATTTTAATTCTGATATTTTTATTTCAAAATTGAAAAGAATATAATAAAAATTTGAATAGACAACCATGTTGGTTAAATTTTACAAAGCTTATTTGGAGATATATAGTGTCCAATATTAGCTTTGTGTAACTGAGATTTTTCTTTCTTATTCTTCTTGATAACTTGATTGATTTGTTTAATTCAATCAATTTTTTTTACTTCAATTCTGAACTTACTTCACTAATATCATCACTCAGATCAGGTTTAGTTTGAGTTGCCAATCAATTTCACTGACCAATCAGTTGCTAAATTTTCACAACCTCCTCTTGTGATATTTCATTCTGAAAATTTTTGTTAGTCTCCAATGGTACAGGCACCAGATTTTTAACATATTCATCTTGCTCAAATATTACATTCTTTGAAATTTTTTTACATTCAAGCCAATTGATTCTTCTGATTTACTCATGTAAAGGTATAAAAGAAGCTTGATCTCTCAATATGGGTGGTGATAGTTGTTGTGGCCTCTAACAGGCTAAGAAGAATGTTACGAAAAGAAGGTAGGTTGAAAACCAGTGTATTGAAATAACAGAACATTTATACAAAATAAGAGTGTTATTAATCAGCAGATAGAAGCGTTCTTCTGAACTGCCACCCCTGGGAAGTCTCGCAGGTTAGTATTTATGAAGAAGGAAGTGTTCATTCCAATGTAGATAGGGCACCATAACAATAATGCTATGCAATTTATGATTAAAATATCATATAAAAATATCTTGGCCATATTTTGAAACTAGAGCTCCAGTTTTTATTAGTTCCTTTTCTAATCAGTAAAATATCACATGAAATATCTGGTGAGCCATAAACTCATTTTGATAGTTTGCAAAGTTCACCTTTTAGAATGTATTTTCCTGTGAAAAAGACTTATCTATAAAATGTAGTTCTTTGCAAGAAAGCAGTTTTGATACTAATTCAAACTCATCTCAAATTTCAAACTCATTTCTTTGAAGTTATTCTGATGGTAACCATAAAAAATTCCCCAGGAACATGTGGAGGACTAACTTCTAACTTTTACCACTCGTCTTGTCCTAATAATTGTTTTACATTATATTTTTTCTTCGTACAAATTCATTTTGTATTTTTTTTTCATGGTTCATCATTTTCAAGAACATGTTCAAATATTTTATTTTCAATCTAATTTTGTAATTTTCTTTGTCTCTAAGTCACAAAACTAGTAAAATATACTAACATCACATCTTTACTATCAAGTGTTTGTTGGATATCATTTGTTTTTCATTCTGATTTGTTTCAAGAAATTATTAACCATAAATTTTTTTTTTTTCTGCTTAGAACATTCAGTATCTGTTAAAGTCTACAAGTGGTTTGCAAGTTACAACTTGTCCAAGTCGAGGAGGCTCAACCACTTTTGTTGAAAACTCAAACTTTAGGTCACTTATTCTTTTGCTTGTTCTGAGGTCATTGTGACTCCATATCAACTGTGTTCTTGTTCCAAACTTTTAAAATAGTTTGACATCACCTTTTAACTTAAAGCTTAATATCTTTTTTTTATGTTCATACTAATCCATATTATAAAAGGAAGATGTGGTACTTTTGTTTAAAGGATACATGATTGCTATCATAATATGATAATATTTTCATGTCTGCCTGTATAGATAAACAGACAGGAAGGAGATACTCTTACAATTTTTAGTTTGAATGAAGGAGGAAAAAAAATGGAATGTCGCTTACCTTATAGTTAGGGAGAAGAAGAAGCAGTGGTGATTTCTTTTATAGAAAGATATTGCAAAAAGAGATGCGAAGGAAGAAAAGCTATAAAGCTCAACTTAAAATAGGAATCAGCAGTTGTTCATTTCATATGAGAAAGGTTGTGAGAGAGGAAGGAGATTTAAGAGTAACAAAGGATGAGAGAGAGAGAGAGAGCCTGGTGACACCTTTTTTATTTTTGTTTTTTGAACTGCAAGCTATTTTGGCACTATGGAGTCTTGAATGATGAGACTGGGTAGAGACGTGATATCAGCATGAAATTGGTTTTCAAGCTTCAAAAAGTGCAAAGCTTTGCTAGTTTTCTTTCATTTTTTTCTGCAAGGAGATGTGCTTGCCCTCTACCTCAAAATGAGTAATGAGGACCGGTTGGCTGAGGACATGATAGCAACCATACTGAAGAAAGCATTCACAGAAGCTCAAGAGGGTGAAATATACTGGGGAATTAATGGACATCTACACCAATATCAAAAGATTGGCAAAGATAGCAGGATATCTGGGAGCAGACTAGATCAGACAGCAAAACTTTCATGATGAGTTTCCCAGACAATGTATTTGCAGAACTGCAACAAGTGACTGGTATAAAAAAGATGAACCACTGCAAAATGATACCAGTTTCAAGGCTCTTGATCGGGGGTGGGTGTTAAGAGAGGTGAAAGTAAGGACTGGATCAGCCACAGTATTAAGTCAGGTGAATTCTTAGAGGAGAGCAGAAGAATACTGACAAGTGGTACTGGAGAAATGATAGTAAAGTGAATATTGGGAGAATGGATATCTGAATTTAGACTACAAATGAAAGCAGGGTTTGTGCCTTCAGAAGGAAATAAGCAGGATTCATTAACGCATGTAAACAAAAAGTGGTTGTTGTCAATGATTAAGAGGCTCTAGTATAACGTCTAGGGGAGCAGAGAACTAGAAGAGTTACACGGTAAACATCATATGAGAGTGAACAGGATTCTATATTTGGTGTGAAAAATCAACCCACTCATAAAATGGGAGAAGGTCCATAGGGTGGTCAGAAACTAATGATTGAACGTGCATGATCCAGGTAAGATTGGAATGACAAACAACTGGATGAGGTTAGCTGTCAATATAACATTTTATTGCGAGGTGCCTACTTGTCAGTGTGGATCTAGGAAATTGACAGTATGGTGGAAATTGCATATAGAAATGTTAACTGTGGTTGCCAAAGAACTGGAGAAGGTGATTCTTAAATGAGGTCCAGTAGTGGAGTTTGTTATGGACAATGGCACAGTTTTTTACTTGGAACTCTGACAAGTGATACTTGAAAAATGGAAAATAAGAAGGTACTACAGAGCAGTGTAAAGGCCAGGGTGAAGTGGCATAGTGGAGTGACACCATCTGAGTGTGAAAGCAATAACTGATAGAGGAGGGAAATTGCTGTCAAAGCGACCTTTTGGTATGACACTTAAGGTCGGACAGAGAAAGGAGACAGTACCACAAAGATCAATTTTCACCTATGATTGGAGGTATCTGAAAGATATATCCCCAAATACTAATGAGAAGGAGCCAGCCAGAAGCCACCAAATGCACAGTGCATGACGTAATGTGGGACAGGGGTGGTGACTGGAGTGCAATCACCTAACAATCATCTGACTGTTGATAATATTTTAAATTTAAGGCAGGTGGTTTTAACAGATTATTTGAATGCTGAACATGGAGAAAATAGAAATGAAATGGTACCTATACAAAGACTGCAGGGAGAGCACCAAGCCCTGGCCTGGGCAAGAGACTATGTTGTGTGAAATGATCTTTTAAGATCATGGGAGCCTGTAGTTTGAATAAAAAAAAGAAAATGGAATGTCACTGACCTTATGGTGGGGTAGAAGCAGCAGCAGTGACAGACAGCAGTCTCTTTTATGGAAAGAGGTGAATTATGGGAAGGAAGAAAAGCTTAATTCAATAAAAGTTGGCAGATTTTTTATTCATTTTGTAGGAGAAAGATTGCGAGGGAGGAAGAGAGAGATTTAAAAGTAAGAAAGCATGAGAGAAATTCTGGGAATAGCTTTTTATTTTTATTTTTTGAACCACACAATTTTATCCCTATTTTTGTTGAATAACTTTTTCTTTGCCAATTACAGTGTCAGGATCCATCCACTGATCACAAATTTTTTCCATCCAATACTCTATCTACTAGATTAAAAAGCTGTCTTAGTTGTTGAAGTGAATATCTCAGTTTTTCAAACATTTCTTACTAAATGCATTGCATTGAGATTATTGACCACATTTCTGCTTGTAAATATTTCTTCCATTCAGGCAGTTGATCTTTTAGAGTTGCAAGCAGATTGTAGTTTCCATGTTGAGCCTATATCCATTGACATTATGAAAGGTGCTCTTAAAATTTACTGGCCATGCTAATGCCAAAGTTTGTATCATCTATAGTTATCTATACCATTTCTTCAAGCATTCTATTTTGTTTAGCTGATTGAGCTTTGAACTGCTGTAGTTAAAATAAATGTATTCAAAGTTTGGGCCATATCACAAAATATTGATTATTGAATTTTCATCTATTATTTCACTATTCTATTGACAGGGCCTAAAAATAAATATTTATCCTGAACAAAATAATTGCTTATAAACTCAAATATAATAAAACAAATAAGAGTGATTTTAACACTAAATACTCCAACAAAGATTGACATGTCATAAAATTAACCAACTGTTGTCTGTAAGTAGAGATAAAAGAGCTCCAAAATATGCTACCCAATGTCTAAAGAATGCAGTAATAATTTCACCACCATCTTTGTTACTTAGTTTCACACCTGCACTGTACCTTGTTAGCAAAATGCAGTACTTTAACTTTAAGGATCTCTTTGATATCTATAGACACAATTTCATTAAAGTGAAAGAACCAACAATATGTGTGAGTTCAACTATTTTTATATTTTATGTGCATTTCACAGAGAATTGGAGTGCCCTCTGATATTTCTATGAATTTTTGATCTTTTATCCCAGCATCCTTTGCAAGAATTCCTAGTTTCTTTTCACTTGGATGACTAAAATGTCAATGCAGTTTAGTGTCAATCTTTACTTTCTTTTGTGTTTTTTTATTGGCAATTTCTTTCACAAGTAAAAGGTGATTTACCTTGTCACTCTTTGGTAAAAATGTAGACTTATAGATACACAGTAATGTCCATAAATTGCATATTTAAATTTCTGTTTTTTTCTCAAAATGTATACAGCATCATTTTCAAGGTTCAATTTTATTTTTGCTCTTTTCACTGAAGCTTTGCTCAGCAACAAATGTCTTAAATATGCCAGTAACACATTAGTCTACTTTAATACATAAAATAATACAATGGCAGTGTAATTTGACTTTGCAAGAGGAAAATTTCTCCATTCCCAAATTCTTTTTATTTTCTTGCACTTTGTTCGTTCTAGCTTTACCGTCTAAACTGATAAAAACAATAGATGTTCTCTTCTTTGTTTTACCATTTATCATAATTCTGCCTTCTTTCTCTATAATATATATATATATATATATATAATCTAGGTTCAGTAGAAATGGTGTTAAATATTTTTAATATTTTTTTTTTTTTTTTTTTTACAACTCCTTGTAAATCAAGATAATATTCCACATGGGTAAAGGAATTTTCCTCAAAAAGATGGTATTATATTATTAAAATGAAAAGTAGGAAAAAGTTTACTTTACTATGAAAAAGAGCAAAAATTTTATGCTACAGAAAGAAAATGAATTATCTAAATCTTTCATGAGCTCGTTATTTTTTTTATTATTTTGGAAGTGGAAATGTTATCAGTGTTCTTCCTCATGGGAAATCCCAGCTTCATCAAGTTTTCAACAGGATTATTTCAAGTTTTTTTTATTATTATATCATGTGCATCTGTAACACGTTAAATGTTGATATGTAAAATAGAGTGGCAGGAGATTCCAGAGCAAGTTGGTATGCAAGAAAAACTGAACCATAAGATAAAATTCTACTTTTATATGTCTACAGGTGACATCTGGTCAAGGGTCATAAGTCATCTTAACTAGTACTGTGCTTTTCATTATGTTACATTTGTACAGGTTATCAATATGCAGATGTTTTTATAGAGCTCTCATATACACATGCAGACACATGGTGTAAATTAGGATCAAATATGGATTTGAATCTGACAATGATAGGTAAGGAACAAATAGGAAATGTTTATAAATTTAATAGGTTTCTCTTTTATTTAAGATTCACCAGAAATTTGTACGTATACACACACACATGTATGCACACTTAATATAAAATACATGTATCGTATGTGTGTGTGTAAGAGAATAGAATAAGTAAAGAACAGCTTGGAAAAAGTCTTTAATCTAATATGTTTCACATTAATAAGCTTCTTCAGAGATTTTTTGAAAATGAATGATTTAAAAACTTTTTAAATTTAAAAAAAAATCCAAAGAGACAGTATGTTGATTGAGATTTGATTTCATTGGTCATATACGTGTCACGTGTAATAAAGCAATACATGAACATTTTTAAATGTTGAAAAAACTTATGCCTGTTTATATGTGTATGCCACATATAATAAAAGCAATAGATGTTTATTTTAAATATATATATATATATATATATATATATATATATATATACAAGTATCAAGCAATGGATGATTTTCTTTTTAAGATAAAATGTGTATGAGAGAATAATGGATAAAAGTGTGTGTGTTTATGAGTTCGTAAAATTTGTGTGTGTGTGTGTAACAATATATATTTATTTTATGAGTAATGATGGATAATTATTCAGGAGAGAACAGTGTTATTTAATATACAGGAAATATTGAATATAAACAACAAAATTCAGAGCAGTGTAACATTTTTGATATACAAATATTAAAAATACAAATTCTATGCAATTATAAAATTAGATGAATATTGACATGATTTAAAATTTTTGTATTTTATTTTTGGATAGTTCCTGAAAAACTAGGATTGCATTTTTATAGCTGTACTCAGGAAGTTTATAGATTTTTTTTTTTAAATCAAAATTAGAAATATGTACAGTTTAAATATAACATATCAGTTGCCAGTCCTATTCAACTTTGTTATGTGTGTTTCTTTTGCTGAACCAGAATATGTAATTTTTTAGTGCCACCAAACCTAGGGATTGAACTCACAACTGCTAGAAAAGATGATGCTTTTTTTAACCACAAGAGACGTATGGTTTAATGAATTGAAGTGCTGGTTAAAACATTGGGTTTCCTGATAGTTGTGTGTTCAATCACTAAAATTTGTTTTAGAAGGCTTTGATGCTCAATCTGGTTGTTGTACATTGAAAATTAGGAAGAAAGGGAGTGTTGGTGGTCAAGAAGTGATACAAGTGTTGCTGACAGAAAAGAAAAATATTATAATGTAAATGCATTGCTAATGTTTTATTCTAAAAATGCATTATATTTGAGGAAGAAAAGCTTCCTGCCCCAAAACAAATGTTATTGACAAATGTTATTGTATAATCTTATAAAAAAGGTTTCAATTCCAACAGGAGGTATTAGTCGTATTATGCAGTAAGAGATTATTTGTAAGAAATCACAGGAAATAAACAAACCATAACCTATTTTACTTGCCACAGATTCACTAACATAAGCAAGTTCAATCCTTGCTGAATACCCCATAGTTGTGAATGTCTACTAGCCAACACTTAGCATTTTTAAATTTCTGCAGACCTGTCATTGGCATAGTTTAGTCTAGAATTCTTAGAAATCTCACAGAATAACATTACAGGACATTGGTATCTGAGTGTTTTCAGCTATGACTTAGTCTATTTTTTAAGTGAGCTTGGTTAACTCTGTTGACAGTAAGCATTGGTAAACTGTTGCTGTTGCAGTAGTTTAGAAAATGGTGCATGCACAACCAAAAAGAAGCATCTTGACATTGCAACTTAACAATTTTTTTCTTCATTTCAATACGGAATAAACTAGAGTTCATTGTTTAGAAACAACAATGGTGTAATGATTAAATTTTGTTTCTTTCAAGGAATTAAACCAATTTTGGTAATGACTTCTTTCAAATTGTTTCCTACAAGCAAAAATCTCCAGTTTATATTGAGAATATTGATCTGTTTCTAATCATGTACAGATCGAGGTCAACCATTGATCTATTTTCAGTCAAGATGGGTTATACACAACCTTGCTGATCAATAGCATAAGAAGCAACAGATGCAAAATGCATATTTTCTCCAAATTTCTTTGCCAGCAGATATTCTTGCATTTGCAAAACCAGAAGAGTACAGAATTGCTTGGCTAATTATTAGTGGTGCCAAACCATTCATGCAATGGATCAATATTTCTAATTGTCTCGTTTGTGGCTAAAAGTTCTTTTAGCAGCAACCTACTCTGTTCTTCTTCCTTTCTCTGTTTACATTTGGTTCTAGTCTGTGCAGAATGGTAATCTTTTTGCAGACATGAATTGATTGCATCTAGAACCATCATTTCTTATCAGAGCACTGAATTTCTGAGATAACTTGGAATATATATTGCTCTTTTTTCTTTTTTATTCATAAAACATTCAGGTAGAACAGAGATTTGTAGAGTTTTCAAAAGAGTGAACCCCTTCAGTTTCTATGCAAATTCCATGGACTTTATAGTCATCTGATGCCTCTCAATATCTGTCTTTAATTTGATTTTAACATTAGAAAGCAGGCCAGCTTGTAGCACAATGAAAATTTCCTATTTTTTTTTTGTATGGAGAACATGGTAAATAATTGATTACTAAAGTTTAATTATCATAGTAGACTTGACTATCTGGATTTTCTAGGGAAGATTAAGAAATATTCAACTTCATATCCGCATTCAGAGCAATTGATTAACCTTTTTATTATTATTATAATTATGATTATTATCATCATTGTTGTAATAATAATAATAATAATAATAATAAGTCAGTTAAATTTTGTCATATTTAAAAAAAAATTACCTTTAGGGTTAATCAATTTTTCTTTTGTTTGGTTGATATAAATTGACCCAAACTGAATTATTTGCAATCAGTTATTTTCTTTTTTCTCATATTTGCCTTATTACTTTTTTTTCTAGAAATGGTATTTTCTGTTTGTGTATCTTTTTGTATATGCTTCTGTTTAACTTTCATTTATACTAAAAATTAATGGAACAAATAAAAAAACTGAAACATTACCTGCAGTGATATCATGCCACAAAAAATGTATATAGACTTTCTTTGATTGTTATTTTCTTGAACTCAGAATTGATACAGACAGAAAAGGTTGTTAATATTTCTTAAGTATTTTAATGTTTTCGTTTCCTAAAAATAATTTCACTCTTCTTAACTTGATTTTGTCATTTCCAGTTTTGAAAGTTTTCATGAAAATTTTGTGGTATAAGCAACAAAGATGTGAAATGTTGTACAATTAATTTATGGAATAATGAAACAAAATTATTATTCATCATTCAGAGGTCATTTTTTATTGTCTCTGAATAAAGCATAATAATTTTTGTGTTGTTATTCCATAAGTTAATTGTACGACATCTCACATCTTTGTTGTTTGCACCATAAAATGTTCATGGAAATTTTCAAAATTTGTTTTAGAATATGAAGAGATGTGAAGTAAGAGTTTGGCAAGATTAAAAAATATCTTATAAAATATTGTTTACAGAGTGCAATGGGTGATTTGTTGCCATTTTATAGCTTTAATTTCACACATGCATATTATTTATTTTTGATTTTGCTGACTGCCAAATATAGTAGGGTCAGTTGAGAGAAAAAGAGCGCCATGACACAACTGGAAAACAGACACAGCTGTACTGCTTGGTATTCACACTAGAAGCTCCAATACAAATTTTTCAGTGTTTGGGTGTCAATCTGATGTCAGTGCAGAGAATTCAGAAAGAGTTGGATGATATATTCAGTCAGCATCATGGTGTTTGGTGTGATCACTAGTGATTGCAATGTCATACTTCTGTTCTTCCTCTTACAGGGTCTCAGGCTCAAAACAGAGGCCTATGTCAAGTGCCTTGTGAAGATAGTACTGCCCTGTGTCAAAAGGGTGACTGCTGGAAGACGCTATGTCTGGTAACATGTCTCTGCACCATATCACAAACCGGAGAATCCAGTCATGGCTATCAGACAACCACATCACTCCTTACATCTGGCCACCTATCAACACTGCAACACCTTTGATTATTATGTGTGGGGCACAGTTGAGTGAGTGACCAACAAAACTATTTGTAACACTAAAGATGAATTGAAGGCAAAGATTATGGTAGCATTGACCAACTTAAACAAGGAGACTGTTCAGAAGAGATGCAGGAGATTCCAAAGTCTTCTTGGAGATCATGGTTGAAGCCAATGACAATTTTATTTAATAAATTTACTCTTTAGTATTTAAAGATATTTTTGTGTAATTTTAGTAAATATATCTGTTAAAATGAGTTGTCAGTATTATTTTGATTTTTGCATAATTTAGACAACAATTCATCCATCGCACCATATATATATATATATATATATATATATATATAATGGTGTTAGTAGGATGTAGAATAATACTTGAACAAAAGTGGTGGTAGTGAAGCAAAGTGAAAAGCTTGTTCAGTCAATGTTTTGACTTTATGGCCAGTGTCTTCAGGTCAGAATGAGACAAAACCTCTCAGGTCAGTGACAAACCTGTGTGTTGAGAAATTGCTTTGGAATTTTTGAGGAATGGCTAACAAATGACCTCATTAAATGTTAAGGTTAGCAAAGGTTTTCTTTTCTATTGTACTGAAGACAACAGCGTCTGCTGAATTTTAAATTAGTCCACTTTGAAGATATCTTTTTTTTCTGTATTAATTCATATACTGCATTGTACTATTTTTTTTTTTTTAATCATCTCACCCCAAGCAAGGCATTCCACTGCCACTATTGCGCATGGGGCTACATAGGGGAAGGTAAAGAGAAGGAGTGGTTAGACATAGGGAATGTCAGGAGAAAGGTGATAGATGAGTAAGGATAGCGAGGATGAGTGTCGGGCAGATGGGAAGAGTGTTTGATAGAATGGGAGCAGGTTAGTGTGTTAGGAGGTGTCTATTGACCTTACATTTAAACTCCTGGAGATTGTAGCCGTCGGGGAAGCAATCGTTTGGAAGAGAATTCCACAGTCGGGAAGTGCGAGGAAAGAAACTGTTGGAGTAGAAGTTACGGCTGCATTTTATCGATTTCACTGTAAAAGGGTGGGATCTAGTTGCTAATCTAGTATCTCGTGCAAATTCGTATTTAGGGGGCACCAGTGATCTAAGTTCATCGGAGCAGAAGCCGTGAAAGAGAAGAGACACAGCGAAGCCACGTCTCGCCGGTGGGAGAGAGACTGCAGGCGGTCTGCCAAGTCGGTATCTATCACATTACAGACCCTCCTCTGAACCTTATCGAGAAGCCCGAGGAGAACAGCAGGGGCACCCGACCAGATATGGCAGCAGTATTCAATGCACGGGCGGATGGTAGATTTGTAAATGTGCAGGATAGATTTAGACGGAAAAAACTTCCGGGCCCTACACAGAGAACCGACTTTCATAGCAGCGGATTTAGCAATGGATTCGATATAGTCATTCCATTTGAGGTCCGCTGAAAGTGTGAGACCAAGGAGGCGCAGTGTTTTACTCTCTGGGAGGCAAGCCTGGTCCATGCTAATGGGAGGTAGGTGAGATTGTCGATGATGGTTAATTGACAGTAGCTTCGTTTTAGAAGCAACTATTGTTGCTTTCACAATGATTGGTGATATTGTATGATCCCAGTCTGAAGTTGACCATAGAGAATTGTGAGATCAGTGCACTTTCAATGCATTTTTGTTTGAATGAATTCTTTCCTCTTCTAATCAGACTGGTATTTATTATCAAGAGTGTGCTCAGATGGTTTATGGTAAATTCCTTATGCATTACTTGCACCACAACACACCTGACCACCATAAATGCTAGTCTGATTATAAAAGAATTCATTTTGTATGGACTACACACCAATTGTTTCCATGTGGTCATATTTATATCTGATAGGTACTGTAACAACAAATGATTTAATTACTTGAACTATAACCCTTTGCCTTCCACACAGCTGTTATTAATTTATGCAGCCTGGTCTTCAGCAGAAATGGCATTACAATAACAGTGAAAGATATGTTTAGAATGGTACATGTCTTACACATTAGAAGATAGACATATAATTTCTGTTATTAAGTCTTTATTTTTCTAGTCTTCTTTCCTAATCATTTGAACAGATGTTTATTAAATGATAAAAGATGCTTTGGATTTTCCTTCTCTTGCTGTTATTTGAACTACAAGGATTCCCCTTCAGTTTTAATTGCTCATTGACAGTACCTCCTCATTGTATATATTAACGAATTGTATTTTAAATCACTGACATACAATATTATTACAGATTTATAAAACTTTCTTCTTATTTTTCATACTTTTTTTTTTTTTTGATTTCACTCAAAGCAAGACAATAAAGCCACTAAGATGCAAAGGATTTCTGAGTGAGAATTTGAGAAAAATATACTACTAAGAGAAAGCACAAGAGTTAAGAAGACAAAAATAATGATTGTTATTGCATTTAAATTTTTGAAAATGAAAGTAGACTTAGAAGTGAGAAGTGTGTGAAAAGAAAGTGTTGACATAGAACTTACAGTTATATCTAGCCATTTTGAGACCTAGCTGCCAATCTAGTACTGTGCTTAAATTCATAAAGGCTAGATATCATAGAAGAAAGTTAACTAGAACAATTACCATGAAAGTATTTTAAAAAAATGGCGCAGAGAAGCTGTTATGGCAGTGGGAAAGTGAGAGAAGCTAAGATGTCAGGTCAAGACCAATAACATTGCAGATTCTTCTTTGGATTTTATCAAGAACCTCTAAATATGTAACAAGAGCACAAGATCAAATATGATGGCAGTATTCAAAGCAAGGATGAATGGTAAACTTATAAATATATAAGCTAGATTCTGGCAAGAAAGATTGTCTAGGGAATCATCTATCTTAGCTGCAGGCTTAGCAATTGATCAATATACTCTTTCTGTTTCATGTCAGTGAAAAATATTAGTCTGAGATGGTGCAATGAGTCACTCTTCTGGCAGTTCACATTAGCCATGCTGATGGAACGTAGAAAGGCATCTCTCATAGAGCAGTTTTGTTGTGAAGGCATTAAAATTAACAAGCCTTTCCTTGCCCCAGTTAACAGAAAATAGATAATTTTTTAGATCAGCTGCCAATTTTATTTTGTTGAACCACTCAGGTTTACTGTTAAGACAGAAATAAATGATTGTATCATCATCATAGATACCGAGTTGAGAACTGATCCCATCAGGGATGTTGTTCATGAAAATTAGGAACAACTTAAGCCTAAAAATAGTGGAATGCTTGTATTAATGCACAAATTTCTAGAAGAGTGGCTATTCAGCATTAATATTCATTTTTTGATTTGATAAGACTGAATCAGTTCAAAATTTTGTCCAGAAATGCCATAACCTTTCAACTTGTAAAGAAAACCAGTATCAAATTCCTTTGAGATGTGTCCAAAACAACCGACTGAACTTCACCATTCTTATCTAAAGCTTACTAGACTTTTTCAGCAATAATCATCAGCAGTTGACTTAGAGAAGTAAAAGCCATATTGCTTATCTGAAAGAAGATCTTGCAAGGTGAAATACTTAACTGATTCCGAGTTAAGCAGAGCTTCTAGTACTTTGCCAAAAAAAGATAGAAGGTAAATTGGCTGAAAGCCATGGATGGTGTACTATGCATATCACTAAATAGGGACTTGGTTCTAAGTGGAAAGTCAGGCAAAGAAATTCCAGATGAATTGAAGAATTTGAAGAGAATTTATGAGCAAAATTTTCTGTTTTATCAGCAGAAGATGTTAACACCTGAAATTGCGTGAAGAGAGGAGGAATAGACAACTTTTTCTTATTTAACACACTATTACATTGCCGCCAGTAGCCATGTGGACCAAACTCATTAGAAGCTATGTGGTGCCACATTCTATTAGCAAACAAAGACTTGAAGTATTTGAGAATATGTTTACAATTGCAAAAGTAGGTGTTTTTTGTGATCAGAATTATCCCAATGGTACACTTAGAAAAAGTGATTCCTGTGGACCATAGCAGCTGAACAAGTCAGTGTGAATCAAGGAGAAGCTTGTGGTATCACTTGGTATTTGTGAGAAGGTACAAAAATATCAATGCCAGCTTTAATCCTAGAATACATTTCTGGCATAATTCTCTATAGGTAGGTTAAGAATATCAATTAAAGGGATGTTCTGAATAAAGTCACAAAATGAATCCCAATCAGCACACTGGTAAAAGAAAGGGGTCTTCTGAATAGAAGGTTCTTTTCTAATAGATGGCTCAAAAGAAATCTCAATAGATACTACAGTGTGATCTGAATTTTTAAGAGATCAGTTGTGATTCCTGACAAGAGCCAGGAAAGGAGGTAAGGAACAAATTAAGTAAAAAAATAATGTTGATCAGGCTTATTAGGGAAACGAGTAGGGAAATCCACTATTTGACTAAGAGAAAACAGAAAAATTGAAAGTCAACATCAGTAACATTAGAATAATCAAGTTATTTGATGTGATGAGCATTAAAATCATCAAATGCTAAATTATTCACAGATGAGTGGAGAGAGAGAGAGATCCATTTCTATATTATCAGAAATTTTGTTGAATATATTACAGTTCTAAGAAAAAAAAATGAATGATAAAGGAAAAAGAGATGCTAACAGAATGCAATTATGAAAGTTGAAAGCACATGAAATAATGATCTGGGGACTTAAGATACTTTTGCAGTTTCCTGAATATAAACAATGAGGCCATGCATATGTCTGCTGGAATGGTTTTGGCAAAGCGGAAGATAGCATGGAACAGAGAATTCATTGGTAGTGAAAGAAGAATTTAAATTAGTTTCACAAAGTACAGAAATATTTGAAGACTGTTTCAAGAGAAAAGATTCTACACTACATTTTAAGAGAACAATAGCTTGTTCACTTAAATTGAACACTTCTCTTTTTAAAACGTGAAACTTGTATGAAGTCTTCTGCAATAATTAAAAAATACAAAAATAAATACTATTCTATCAAATACTATCAAAGATAAATATGTCAAATTTTTGCCTTCCTTATCAGTTTGTTTGAAATTTTAACATTGTTAAATTTGTTTTTATCTCTCTGCTATAGATATATAGGTATTTTCACTGATCATTAATTATCCATGTTTATTGTTTTTAAATTCATTTTATAATCAGGCTTAAGCTCTCTATATTTTTATAATTTCTCTGTTATTAATTTATTAATAAACATGAATTATACTTGAGTATTATTCTTTAGGGCTTTATAAATCAAATATCTACCAATAATCTGTTTTTTTTTTAATTCAAATTTTTATTATTATAAGTAATTAGATATTTATTGAACTCATAGATGATATAAGCAATTTTATCTTTAATCCATAACCTTTCCAATTCCAGAATCTGTCAAATCCAGAAAACTGATGTAAGATATTAAACAACAAACTTTAAAAAATAAATAAAGAAAAAACATTGTCAGACCAACAAAAGCAATGAAAGCTATTTTGACTCACACTGGTTAGTCTAATACATAAATAAATCTTTGTGTTTGTTTGGCTTTAAAGATCAAACACAAGCTTTTAGATTTTCTGCAGAAAATTCTGTCAGATTTAATAGCTGTTTCAGAAAAATTAGATGCCGTTGTTTAAATTTGGGCTGGCATTTCTCTGAAGCTGCTTCTACTCAGATTAGTATTTGTGGAGACATTTTGAAGGATTATTTCTATTTTATTCTTTTTTGGAGAGAAATAAAAAATCTCTAAAATGAAGTTGATATAAAAATAAGGAAGGTATAAGCATAACTGTAACAATATTTGAAAAAGAGAGAAAGAATGGGTGAATGACATATAAAACAAATGCAAAGTTGCAAAGTGCCCAAGAGTGGTGCAAGAATGGTCATAGATGGAGAATGGTGATTGTTATAAATGGGAAACCATTTGAAGTAACCGAACTGTGGTTCTACAGAAGGATGCTGAGGATACCATGGACCAAACATGTGAACTACAATGAGGTTTTGGAGAGGATGAATATGAAAAGGAAATTAATACTTAACATCAGGAAAATACAGCTGAAGTTCCTGGGACATGTAATGAGGAAGGAGGGCTTGGAGAACCTGATACTCACAGCTCAGATAGAGAGAAAGAGAGATAGGGGAAAAGCAACATGTAACTTACTTGACAGTCTTGAGTAAATGGATGGCAGAGCAGGGTTTCTGTGGGATAATAGGAGAGAGTGTCCTAAAACACCCTGGATATAGGGAAATGTGGAAGGCCATGATCACCTACATTATGAAGGGACATGGCATATAGAAGAAGTAAGAGAAAATTTAGATATAGTAACCATTGGATGTGATGGCTTTCTTCATTGTTTTTTGTTGTTTTTTTCTTGAATCTTTTTAAATCGGGGATTTTGGTGTTTGGGTTACAATCCAATGTAACACAAATGTTTGTATATATCAGCAGTTGACAACCCCCAGCCTGCAGGCCACATCCAGCCCTTGAGTGAATCTTGTCCAGCCTGCTACCTTACTCTGGACATGATATAAATATAGGTAAACCAAACCAAAGTGACAGTTGATAGTCTGAATATATTGTGTCGAAATTAAAAAATTTATTTCTTTTTACCTGGAGAATATGTTTTACTTTTATTTTTTATTTGTAGGGATTGCCAAAATTAGCATACGACCTCACTTTCACTTTTTCTGTGAAATTGCTTTCGTGAGCGGGCACTTTTAAATGAATATAAAATAGTGTTTTCAACCGATTTTAATGGAATTTTTTTTCAATACAGATTTATAAAACAGTTATTTTTAAGATGTAATATTTTTTTAACAAAATTCCAGTCAGATATTTTCTCTTTTTCATGCTTTAGAAACCTGTTTTCTATCGGATTGAGATTGCAACTCCGAAATTTTTTGCTTCCTAGTAGAGTTCCTTTTTTATGTAAATAAAAACAAGAAAACAATCAAAATGCGTTTTCCAAGGCAAACGTTATCGAAAATAATTTCCAAATCATTTTAAAATTGTATATAAAATCAATTTTTATGCATTTTATATTTTTCTCCTCCATGACACTAGAGCCATAGCTGTTTGGCCCTCCTCCATGACTTGACATAGTTTTTGGTTCTCACATATATATATATATCTATATCTATATATAGTCATTCCTTGGCATGTGCATGGAATTTGTTTCAGATCTCTGCTTGAATACCAAAATCTACTGATGTTCAAATTTCATATATTAAATGGCATTGTATTTGCTTATAATATATGAACATCTTCTGTATGATTTAAGTAATCTCTAGATTATTTATAATTCCTATAATTTATCAAGGTTGAGTTTTCTAGTTGTATGAATTTTATACTCTCACAAACCCAGCTTTTATTATGCAAGTCAGTGTTTTCATAAAACATTGTTACACAACAATAAAAGTATTGGTACATTTTTAGGATATATTTCTGTGATAAATGTAGTGTAGGAATTTCAACTTACAAAATCTATTTGTATTAGAAGTATTTACGATAATTTATTTGGTAGTGAAAATTTATTCTGTAACTCAGTTGTTCATCATATTGTAAATGTGTATTGTAGCTTCTGATACATACTTTTTAATTTCCGGTAAAGAAAATTACATTGGCGGAAAATAAATGTTTGGCCTGAAAAGAGGAATATGATAATACAAAGTTATTGATAATATAAAGTTATTGAGTACTAAGAAAAAAAATGTTAGGAATTGCAAAAATGTTGAAGAGAACTCATAGGAAAAGAAAAAATAACCTGAAAATATAGGCAAAATAATAACAAGTAAAAAACACTGGTTTTAAGAATGTCACAAAAAATATTTGGGGAAAAAGTTAAAAAGGGTGATAAGATAAATGGATTGATTCGCAAGAAATTGTAATATTTGTCTATACTTTTGAGATGAGCTAGTAATTACATTGTTTGGACAGTTGTCCTTATCTTTTTTGGCCATTATACGTTCTGGCCTTCTTCAGGTGATTGGAATTTCAGATCATACCCTTTATTTTGATCACTGGGGGACATTTTTCTCATTTCATGAGCCATGCCACTTTCGGATATCTTGGTCATCTTTCTTTAACTCAACTCTCTAAGTTAATTGTTCACCAGATTTGTCTACACTTCGGAGATAAGGTAATACTTACATTGTTCCGACTGCTGTCATCATTTTATTGCCTTTCACAATGTTTTGGTTGTTGTACAAATAAAAAGAGTTGAGTTAAAGGGAAATAGCTAAGACATCTGGAAGTGACATGACTTGTGGAATGAGAACAATCCACCCCAGTGATCAAAATAAAGGATTTGATTTGAAATTCCAATCACCTAAAGAAGGCCAGTGTGTACAATGGCCAAAATCTCATTAATATGGCAATAAAAATGAGGACAACAGTCCAAACAGTGTAAATAATGTAAGAAATTTTAAGTTTTTTGAACAGGACAGTTTTTGAGTAGTACAAGCCAGAAGCATTAAGGACTATCTTCATGCAAGACTTTATATTCCTTTACATTTTGCAAATCTGATTATTGTTCATTTTACCAAATTAATGGAATAACTCCCAGCCTCTCCAAGTATTAAGCTTAAAAAAAAAATTATGAGAATGGAAAACTATATTCAAGCAAACCAGTCTCTAGGAAGCAATAAAAACTGCTACAAGTAATATTAAAATTGAAAGAGTTGTAAAATTTATAAAATTAAAAAATGAAAGACTAATGAAGGTCATACAATGTCAAGAATCCCATATTAACATTTAAAATATCAAAATATCACATGGATGGGATATTTTGCTAAGCAAATATGTTTCTCTTGCTTATATTTAAGTTATTCATTTTTGACTTATTTTGTTTACATAAAATCTGATACTTCTCCAACAAGTTATTATTTTCATTAAGCATAGATGTTATCAGCTGAAATTCACATGATATCTTGCTTATACAAGTATATTCTGAAAGTTTCACCAGCATTAGTTGATTAATATCTATTTTATTGTGTAAAAAATTTGATTTCATCATCATCGTTTAATGTCTGTTTCCATGCTAGCATGGGTTGGATGGGGTTTTCTCGATGGTTTTTTTCCAGGCTGGCTACATTTTTGTAAGGCTTTTGGCTGTAATTTCAATTTCCTTAAATTCTCATTTCTAAGCTGAGTCTATTTTACGTGGTCTACCTATCCCTCTTTGACCATCAACCTCAAACTACAATTGCTGACTGGGTTTTCATTTTCTCAACATGCCCAAGCCATCTAAATCTTGCTTAACATATAGCATCTGTACCCAGCCTATTTCTTAACTCCTCTGATGATTTTCTCTCTTTAAGACTGACATTGCACATCCACCGTACCATTTGCATGTCAATTTGAGCAATTCTATTTCCTTAAGCGGCCAGGTTTCACTACCATATAGCATAACACTTTTAATGCAAGCCGTATATAGCTTTCCTTTCATCCTATGCGAAAATACTCGAGATGTTAGAAGCAAAAGTTCCTTAAACTTTTTCCAACCTGATCTTACACGGGATATTTAACTTGCTTCTGTACCTCCACCTGAACTTAACATGATTTACATAATAAAATTTGACTTCGTATTCCTTCCAAGGTGCACTTAAAATTTCTTGGCTCAACCCAATTCCAAAAATCAGGATTTTAATGACTAAACATCAGAAAACTGATTCTAAGAAATGGATCAGGTTGAGAACTATATTTTTCTATTTTTTCATTTAACGTGTAAAGTAACAAAAAGTAAATCAACCTTATTCGGCACTGAACATGTTAAGACTTTTTATGAATTCCAGGACACATTGTGTGTGTGTGTGTGTGTGTGATCACCAGAGATAGAATAATTCCTTCATTATTTTATAAGTAAAATTAATAAACATTAAAGAAGTGCTTATTCCCAATAGTTTACTAAGTCATGTTATTGACGAACAAATCAAATTCACTGTAAAGAAATTTATGTAAAATAGCACAGATAACTTTTCTGAAAAAAAAAATCATTAACTTATTCTATTGTAACGAGATACATTTTAACTATAAATAAAATAAAAAAGCCATTCATACATAATTAATGACTGTAGTCTGAACATAAGATTAACAAATTTAAGACATCTAAACTAAACATTACTAATAACACTGGGTCTCGAAAACTTCCCAAATATAAAAACAATGTTGTTTATTAATTCTTGTGCTTTCAGAGATTGCATTTTCAATCCTAATAAAAAATATATTAGTCACATGACCATCACAATCTTTTATAGGCTAACATGAACTTATCAAAACTTAGTGCAATTCATATTAACATCAGGCAATGCATCACATGAGACATTATTATGATTATTAGTATTAGACATGTGCTAGTACAATCCTTTCATTCCTGTGACCAACTATGAAGCTTTGATGAGATGAGCAGCATTTCTCTCAACTTTCACAGCAGTTTTTGTATTTTACTCAGTCAAAATCTTGGTCACTGACTTTTGCTTAGGTAACAGGAAGTGGAAATGTTCTTACTGGTAGATTTCACAGAGAGATTAAGACAAAACCACCTTAAGTTGTGTTCAATATGTTCCACTGGTATTCTGATCAAGCAATGATCTCTCTCTCTTCCTAATATATCTTTCTTTGAAACATAGTAAAACTGCTATATTTAAAATTCAGTCAGTTAAGTGCCATACATAAGTGAATGCCATGAATTCAACTGGAATTTGATCTCAGCTCCCCGATTTCTCATTCAGAATCGATATCCACTGCACCACAATGCACATCCTTTTCCCAACATACTTAACACAAAAGATTTTTAAAACTTGATCTAACTTTTGAGCAAAAAACGTATTCAGAGTTAACAAAATGTGTAATTTTGCTTGATTTTCCATGGATTTCTGGGATAAGATGTAATCATTATTTATATACTAATTAATATTTTTGATCATTTCTTTCAGTTTTTTTCACTCTCTATTCAGATTTAAACAACAATTCTTCTTTTAGTTTTCTCTTGGCCCAACATACCAAAATAATACCTTGTCATCAGGTTCAAGTTGTCCAAAATTGGTTTGAGCAGCATTCTGAAGAATTCTAATATGGCCACCATGTTTGACTAACAGGAACTCAATTGAGCATTAATAGGATGGGTATTATAGAGGTTTATTGTCATACATGATCCTGTATCTACAAATATCTGCAAGTCATAGGCAGTAATCAAGATGTCATGGCTCAACATCTTTCCAGAAGTCTTGTGACCACTTGTGAAATCAATGAATCATTGAGTTTCTGTACTTTGCTAGGCTAGGATGGATGCTAAATGATACTTGTCACATAACCCATGACATTTAGCATTTAAGTGTATGTCTGATTTTATGCTCAAATAAGCATCAAAAGTTGTTGAATGTAGAGTTCTTTGATTCAAAGTGTTGTCTGGTTTTTACACATTTAATCTAACAAGTTGGTTTATAAAGCAGTAAATTTCAGTTCAAATCACAATTTGAAACCAAATTGACAGTAGATCTGAAAATTAATGGTGATAGATTCACAATATTTCAGACTATGAGGGTTGCTCTACTACAGATTGCTAGATTAGAGAAATACAACTATAGTAGCATATTCAGTTAGGATTGAACTTATTTTACAAACAGAGTGCTTTTGCTAACCATTGGGCTATAGTACACAACCAACACAGATCATATTAGCATTGTGATAGATAATAGATACTGCCAGCTAGTGACAATCAACAATGTTTGAACACAAGTAAAAAAAACACTGAATCCTGACTTTTTTCAAGGCAAGCAGACTTTTTCAACTGGAAAAATTGGTGCAACACAATCTTCCTACATCCCATTTCTTTTCATTTGATTCTTTAAATATTTATATCCATCCAAAATTGTGCATTTGTCTAATTTTTTATTCTTTTTTATACAAATAATTTTATTTCCTTTTGGTTATGAAAAAACAAA
This sequence comes from Ascarosepion bandense, assembly GCA_037127315.1. NCBI lineage: Eukaryota > Metazoa > Mollusca > Cephalopoda > Sepiida > Sepiidae > Ascarosepion > Ascarosepion bandense. The sequence continues at coordinate 1,262,814 of JBBBDQ010001818.1, forward strand.
CATGAAAAGTTTTTTTCTAAAATTTAAAATATTAATTTCATTTTAAAAGTGGAAGTTATTACAAACCAAGTTTACTTATGCTGTCAAAAATGATGCCCTATTTTGTTAAGTCTTATTTTACTTTCACATATTGAGTCATTAATTAAACTTTTTCTCAATTATTATGGTTTACTCATTTCTGCATTCATTGATATCTCCCAGTGTTAATATTTTTTGCATGTCTTTCTGGGTTTCTGTAATCCTTTCTTTGCATTATTCATTTGAACAGTCATTCATGGTCGTAACAATGAAAAGAGTTACAGACATTATAGACAAAAATGTACACTTGATATATTGTAAGATTATAGGCTAGTAGATGCCATATATATTTTGTAAGAGATACCATGAAAAAGAGAGAAATACTTCCCCAAACACACACAAGTGAAGGAGAAAGAAAAGGCATTCATGTATATAAAGAGTTCTCAGCAAAGTTTAACGTATTTACCAGCAATGAAATGCTGTTTCAAAAGAACAGTTTCTCACATGACTCTGCTGTTACTTTATATATCCTTTTGGTAATTTTGATTACTTTAAAAAGCTTTTTTCAAAACCTGACTTCAAACATCATGAAACTGGGTTTATGCTTTATCTTTCTTAAGAATTGACAATGAAAGAATTCAACACTATTACTTCGTTTATTTGCAAGAATAACTTTATATTTACATGTTTATAAAAATATGTGTAGTGAAGAAAATGGCGAATTACCTTGTCAAATTAAGCGACGGCGTTTCACTTGTAATCTATGATGGAAAATGTGACAAAGAAGAAAAAACTAAATAAAATCTGTAGCACAACAAGAGCTGCTATAAGTATCAGAAGTTATGCTAATGAGTCTTTCCTCCTTGTTAGGCATGGCCAGTCAGAAAAATCACTCAGTGAATAAAGGTCGTTGCTTTTCGCTTATCAGGATAGTTTTGATTTTTGAAGCTTGGTGAGTGAGAATGTTTCTGTTGTTGCAAAGGAAAGATTGGATTTCTGAACCTCTTTTGGTTAGTATGTTGCCTGTTGGACTGTTCACAACAGATTTGCAATTGAATTTCCTGTTGGCACACAAATTTCCTACCATATGTGAACTAACTATAATGCAATCTTTATTATTTGCCATGCTTTTAAAAAATTAACTATGAGAGCAAATTTTTTATTCATAAATTTATAAAAATCTCTTTGAATAACAAAAAAAAAAAATGAAAATATTACTGTGAGTAAGTGTAATTATAAGTTTTGAAAAAAATGCATTTTCTCTCATTTCTTTCATTTAATCTCAAATTTGTCTCATAAATTTACCAAAATAGATTGCGAACATTCCGATCTATGCTTATTTTTTCTCAAAGAATTGACAACAAAACTTTTAAACATCATTTATGAGGCTGTTTATCTGCAAGTATAATATTTAATGCTTTATTGTCAATTCTTGAGAAAAAAGGGAATTCATAAATCCAGATTTGTGTTTGGCTTTTATTAAAATGCTAAAAGTAGCTTTTTAATACTATACAATTTGCAGAAGGCGTATATGATAAGAGCAGTGTCAAAAGACTCTTGTTTTGAAACACTCTTTTGCAAGTATAATTGTTAAAGTTTCCAAATTTGTTTCTGCATGTGTTTGTTGTATTTTTGTCTTTCTGCAGGCATTTGTGTATGTGCTTGTATGCGTCTTCCTCATGAACATTTAGGAATATTTTTATAGTTGTTTTCTTGCTACTAAACTGTTAATATTTAGAATCAATTCTGTAGACTAAAAACTAGGGCACAAGTAAATACCCATACTCTAAAGTGACCTTTTAACAAAAGGGTAATTTTTTTTTTGATTCTTTTCTTTTTCTTTTTCTTTTATGAGTTTGTTTTTTTTATTTCTTTTCTCTTTTGCTTTATCATTTCAGTCTTTCCTCCTCCTTTAGCCTTCTTTCATAGTTTTTCATATTTTCTTTCTCTTTTTTTCTTATTTTATTCTAGCTTTTCTTTGTTTGCTACTGTTGTCTGCTGCATATACATAAAATACATTGATAAGAAAGGATCCTAATCTAACAATACCCACTGAGTGTTTTGTTAGTGAAACTTCTGTTTTTATTGTTTATCTTCACTTCCATAGAATTTTTCTCTATGAAAAGTCTCTGACATCTTAGGTCTTTGTGAAAACAATCTTAACCCTTCAATCCTCTCCTCCTGGTTTCTCAATTACTGGTCACCTGGGTAATGTCAGTGAACAGTGTTCTTTGCTAGACAGTATTTCTGACAATATAGATAAGCCCATTTCCTCTCAACCGTTTACTGATATATTTGTATTTGGTGACTTCAATGCATCCATGCCACATGGCTGAAAAACTCTGTCACTGATCTTTGCAATCACCCAGTTTCTTATGCAAGTAGTAGATTTTCCTACATGATTTCTCAGTATATATGAAGGTCATGCTTCCCTGATAGATCTCTGCTTCACCTCTATTCCTAAATCCTGTCATCATGCAGCTCTGTCCTCTTGGCAATTCTGATCATGCTGTGGTTTCCATTAATATCTCTTTTCACTCCGACTCCCCCAGGAACCTCCTACTAGCAGAATGTCTTACTGCTACCAAAGAGTGAACTGGGCTCTATTCTGGAATTTCTTGTGTAATATATCTTGGAACAACATATTTAGTTTCCCTGTTGAAGGCTGCACGTCTGAGGTCACCTCATCCCATCCAGGAAGCTCCAGCATACACCTCATTCATCTCCTTGGTTCTCTTCTGCTTGCTTGGCCACCATTACTCACAGAAATCACTTCTTCCAGCTTTACCAGAGCAACATGTCTGAATATAATAAGTCCCTTTTTGTCTCAGCCTGTAATGAGTGCAAGAGGATCCTACATGACGCCAAGCTGTTTGCTGATACAATGAAGCAGTGCATAGCAGCCTGCATGTTTAGTTCCAAAGACTACTGGTGGCTCTGCAAAAGTGTGTCAAACAATGGTAAATTCTCAATCCCTTGTTTATCAACAAATTAGAGGTTCTCACAGCCATAACAAACAAAGCTGAGTGCTTTGCTTGCGAATTCTCCTCTAACTCCACATTTGACTCATCTGGTGTATCCACTTCTGTTTTGCTTCTTAGAACTGAAGCTCAGCTGAATGATGTATAAATAACCCCCACTCTTGTCTCTAACATAATTTTTAAGTTTGATCCACCCCCCTCACAAGACAAGCAGAGATGACGGAATCCCAGTCGTCATCCTAAAAAAATGCACCTCCTGAACTATCTCCTGTCCTCTTCAAACTCTACAACTATTTCCTCTCAATTTCTTGCTTTTCTGCTTGCTAGAAATCTTCCTCTGTAGTTCCCATCTTTAAAAACTCTTGAGAACCTTCAGACCCCTCTAATAATTGCCCTATCAACCTCCTACCAATTTTGAGCAAAGTATTTGAGGCTATTCTGAAGTGGTTCAGCATCTCACAGCTCACAACCTATTCTCTAACAAACAGTACAGCTTCTGCTTTGCCAGGTCTACTGCTATGTTAATGACCATCACCAAATACATATACCAGGCTCTTGATAACAATGGCAAAGCTTGAGCTGTTGTCTTGGATATCTTGAAAGTGTTCAGCAGGGTTTGGCAAGTTGGCCTTCTGCATAAGCTACTAAGCTACAATATAAATAGACACTTGTTTGACCTAATTCAGTTGTTCCTGTCAAATCATGCAATGAAAGTCATATTAAATGGGCTTGTTTTTCTCGTCAGAGTCCATCTTGCACATATACAAATCTACCATTGTCTGTGCATTAAATACTATTGCCATATCTGGTCGGGTGCTCTTGCTATTCATCTCAGGGTACTCAACAAAATTCAAATAGGATCTGCAATGTAATTGATCCCAATTTGGCAGCTTGATATCAACTGCTTTCTCACCATTAGAATGTGGCTTCCCTCTGTCTTTTCTACAAGTATTTTCTTGGCTTCTGCTCTGACGAGCTTGTCTTACCCCCTCTACATGAATTTACTTGTGCTACTAGACTGGCAACTATGTCCCACTCTTTTACAGCGAAAACTGTCAAATGTAACTGCCTCTTCTACTCAGTTTCTTTTCTTGCACTTTGGGACTTCCTTTCATATACTTGCTTCCCTGATAGCTACAATGTCAGTTAGCATCTTTTATCCCTTTGATTCCCATCTTTCTCTTATCCTTTCTCTGAGTAGCCCACTCCCTTCCCCCCGTATCTTGTTCTTTCTTTTCGCTCTTCTTACTTGTATCACTCTGCGTATCAGTGGCAGTACTGCGTTCCTTGGGATGAATCGATTAAAAAAAAAAAAAAAAAGCTTATGTTTCAACATTGAATATCTATATCTTATAATATTACTTATATTCTTTGTTTTTTTAGCCCAGATAATTTCCTCATCATTTTAAATGTACAAGTTGTAATGTTAGATAATGAGCAAATTAAAATGTTTTTCATATGAAGAAATAATGTTGAAGATATAATGTCGATATTTATTGTATCTTTTTCAGCTTTCCTCATGACCTGGAACAGAACGCAACCATAACCCTTTTTTTGATATTATCCCTCTCGCTTTATTGAATTGATCAGCAAGATGGCTGACACAGTAACAATTCTTCATTTCAACGATGTCTATAACATCGAACCACGCTCAGATGAACCGAAAGGTGGAGCAGCAAGGTTTGCAGGATATGTAAAATCCTGCAAAGACCGAAATCCACTTGTCTTATTTAGTGGAGATATTTTCAACCCGTCCCTATGTAAGTAATAAAAATAATATCTTTTTTTTCTTTCTATTGATAGCATGTATCAATTGGTGACTGCTTGAATTTGTTCTCAAAAAGGAAAAAAAAATCAATGACTTGTTATTCAAACAGTTATCTTCATTTTTATTATTTTGATTAATATTTCAAATTCTGTATTTTCAAGCCTGCCTGATGTTGTTCAAAAGTTTAGAAGCAGTCTTCTTATTCCATTCAATATATGGATTAATATCTCTATTTTTGTTGTTTTGTGTTAGAGTTTTCTCTAGCCTTTCCTCATTAAGCTTGAAGTTTTCATTGCTTTTAGATGAAATGTTGTCATTGTTATTGATTTTTGACTTTTTAAAAACATTTTTTTTTTTTCAGCATTTCAGTTGTTTTTACAATTTACGACTGTTAAACAAGCAGCACTGATAAAAAATTTTCCAATGAGATTTGAACTCACATTTATTAATGGTAACCTGACAGACTGGGTCAGTGTCTTACTGAATAGACAACAATCTGTCAAGTAGATGTCAGTGAAATTTAGTCACATTACTGTATACTACTGTATTACAGAAAGTACCAGATATTTACAAAATGTATTAACAATTGACATATTTAAAATAACGTTCAAACAAATGAACTTAATATGCCGGTCGATAATCCTTTTCGTAAATCTCCAAAACTTTCTGTAATATTGTCTGTTTACATTAAGATACCTTTTCAGAGCAAAGATGGATATTTATGAGAAATCAAAGATTTGTGTTTATAAGGCTTGTTTCAAGCTTTGTTTTAACTGTGAAATAATTTGGTCAAGTGGTCTAAGATGCATCAGGTCAATTGATGGCTTCCCCTTGTTATTGGTTGAGGGTTTGAATCCTGCTGAATGACACATTTTAATAACAAAATTTCTCAGAAAATATTCAGGCTGGTAGAGTTATACACACACACACACATATCTATATATACTGTTCAATTAAAAACAAAATATCTACTCAAATACTAGTATCTATTAAAAATAGTGTTCAAACAAATAAAAAAAATGCTAATATGTATCAACATATTAATCCATACTTTCTGGTAAATAGTCATATAATATGAAATGATCTGAATATTTTGGTTAAGAAAAACAAAACCCCCCCCAAAAAAATCAGTGAAAATAATACAAAAGAAAAAATAATTAAAAATGAATGTCAATAGAGATTAAGAGCTTCACGCTTTTAACATTTCATCATCGCTGGATTGTAATTTTTAGACACTTTTTTATGTTGATAAAAATTGACAGTAATTGTGTTTTATAAATTTAAAATTTGTTGTTATATTTAAAAAAAAGACTTCCTGCTGCATTTTTATTTTTCTTATTTGTAAAGAGACATCTCTCCAGTTTCCTTGTCAGAAAAAGATAGTTGTATATCCAGCCATAAAAGTAAGAACTGGCACAATTATGGGAGTAAGCCATCACAGAATTTAACTGAAGCTTTGCAATTGACCAATTTGCTTTCTTGTATAATATAGTTTCCAAAATTGACCACTGTTCATTATTATCACAAGTAATAATCTCCCCACTGCACAGTCCTGGGCAAAAACATTAACTATCACATTAGTCAAAGTAACCTACTGCAACCACATAATCAGCAAAGACATAGGTTGGTCAGTCTTGATAATAGCTAAGTTGATATGGCTGAAGGTAATCAAGATTTGACCAGCCATAATACTGACGTGGTTTTCATCCAGAGGCACTGTTTTATTTCTTTGAAGATGCAACACTGATCCCATAATAATTTGTTTTGAGTTGGTTAGATCTTTTTTAGATACTTTTGTTTTTAATCCCAGGTATCTTTTTAAATTCAGAAAATTTTTACTCGATTTCAATGTTGAACAGTGCTTTCTTTGAAGAGTAACCATGACCCCCCCTCCTACATTTTATGACTTAAAATCTAATTTGAAGAACATAAGTTAGTCAAATCTTGTAAAGTTTTCTCCTTTTGATGTTATTTTCTCCTATTCAAATAAAGTAAAATAATGATACACAAAGAGTTAATCATAATCAGCAAAATTTGTTTAGTGTTAAGTTTCATCTTGTACTTAAATTTTATTGAATACATTTAAAACTGCTGTCTCAATATTGAAAGAGATTTTGATTTTATGATTAGGGCATTTAATATTTGGAATAATTTTTTTTATAGTTCATATTATATATATGCTTTGTTAATTAGTATTTGTATTATGTTGGTGAAGCTGACCAAGGCCATATCTACACCTTGACTAGTGACCTCTGCCAAATTAAACAAATTCTTTAAAGTTAAAGCAGCTGTGGTTTTAAATGTATTCAACAACTAATGATACATTTAGCCAATGATTAATCTTGCCAATCACATGTCTATGACATCACTAAAGAAAGATGGCTCAACGACAAATGTGCCAAAGTAGAGAGACTGAGTATGACAAATAATGGTGATATGCATAAAAAAAAAAAAATAACTAGCAAGACAAAAGACCTGCTCTGCAACAGGATGTGTAAAAGCAAAGGACAAAACACTCATACTAGAAAAAGAAAAAATACTTCAGAGATGGGATGAGTATATTTCTGATCTCTTCCACGACAAGAGAGAGCAACCAACAATACACAAAAATATGGATAAACCAGAAATAGTACAAATGGAAGTGGCAATGGCCAAATTGAACAGAAATAAAACAGCAGGACCCAATGGGATTGTAATAGAGATGTTAATGCCCTTAGAAAATTTTGGCATAGACAGGCTCATAGAAATAATAAATGAAATCTACAAATGCCAATATACCAGAGGACCTAAGCAGATCAATTTTCATAGCACTACCTCAGAAGTCATGTGCAAAGTTATGTGAACCCCACCAAACAATCAGCTTAATGAGCCACATAACAAAGCTCATCATCCGGATTCTGATGAACAGAGCACGCAGCAGAATTGGCCCAAAGATAGGACAAGAACAGTGAGGCTTTGTTAAAGATACCAAAACAAGGAATGCTATATTCATGCTCAGAATGCTATCTGAAAGAGCAATAGAAATGCAGAAGGAACTCTATCTGTGCTATCTGTGCTACGTAAAGGCTTTTGACAAAGTACAACACAAAGACTTGATAGAGATGCTCAACAACCTCAACATTTTTGGAAAAGACGTTAGGATAATCAAGAATATATATTGGCAACAAACCACTTGTGTATGGATAGGAAATGAATTCAGCAGGTATACAAAAATAGAAAGGGGTGTAAGACAAAGATGTTTTCTCACTGGATCTATTCAACTTATACAGCGAAACAATTCTCAGAGAAATAAAACTCTTGCCAGGATTTGTTATTATTGGCCACAATCTCAACAATGTAAGATACGTGGATGGCACAGTGCTGATAGCAAACACAGAAAAGAGAATTCAGGACCTCCTACAGAAGGTAGCAAAAGAAAGTGAAAAGAAAGGACTGAGTATAAACTTGAAGAAAGCTGAATGTATAGTCATCAGCAAAAAGAAGACCCCAAAATGCCAACAACAGGTTGGAGAAACTAAAATAAAATGAGTAAAGAAATTTAAATACCTGGGAGGCATGCTGACAGAGGATGGAAAGTGCAATGTTGAGATTCAAAGATGCATTGGCATGGCCAAGGATGAATTTCAAAAGCTTACCAGAGTACTGAAAGACAGGAAAATCTCATTGGAAACAAAGAAAAGAGTGCTGGATTGCTATGGGATGTCTTTCTGTATGGCAGTGAATGTTGGATGATCTCCTCAAAGTTGAAAGAAAGGCTTGAGGCAGCAGAAATGTGGTTTTACAGAAGGATGCTGAGGATAAAATGGACTGAGCACGTGACTAGTGATGCAGTGTTGAAGAGGATGTAAACGAGGAGAAAACATATTTAATATAAGGAAGAGACAGATAAGGTTTTGGGGACATATGAGGAAGGAGGGCTTGGAAAATTGAATACTCACAGGATAGATAGAGGGAAAGAGACAGGGGAAAGCAGCATGTGACCTACTTGATAGGCCTGAGCAAATGAATGGCAGAGTGAGGTTTGGGAGGGATAACAAGAGAAGAATTTTGAGAGCAACTAGAGACAGAGCCAAGTCGAAGTCCATGATCGCCTATGTCCTGAAGAGACACAGGCACATGAAGAAGAACTCTCTGCAGACCAGTGGCATTTCTGCCTTGCTTAGAGGGAAGTGATTATAAAAAGAAAATATAATATAAACAAGAAAATTTAATGAAAGAAATCCTTTCCTTTCTTTTAATGAAAGACATATGCAATTTGATGATAACCATGGAAAATATTTCCTTTGAAAAGTGTTTTTTTTTTTTTATTATTTCTCTTGTTTTCTCACAAATGTTTTTAATGATGTTTCAAGATTATTAATTTGTTTTCAGATATTGTTTCTCACAGTTCTTTCAGCCACTTTGGCCATCCTCTGGGATTAAAGTTGTTTTTGGTACTTTCAAAGATGAATTTGAAATATTTATATTATGCACCATAAGGATGTGCATTGTGGTGTAGTGGATATTAACTCTGAATGAGAAACAAATACCCTTGGGAAAGGTATTAATTTGTCTCTTCCCTCCAGTTATGGGTTAAATAACAGGACAGATTGGGTTCTATAGCCTTGGCTGGCAACCAGTCTACTGCAGAAAGCAATGACAGCTTACTGTGGGATAATCTTCTGCTCAGTCAGTCATGTCTCTTTCAAGACATGATCACCCAAAGCGTGTATTATGTATGGCACTTAACTGACTGATCATAATGTCATATAAGATGCTGAAGAAAGCAAACCTTTGCACTTGTTGAGAACACCATTAATCCCCGTAGATAGATAATGTGGTCGAATGTATTTGGAGAAATAATATCAGGAAATACATCTGTAATCTTGTACCATCAGTAGAAATACTTTTTTTTATCATCTCACCCCAAGCAAGGCAATAAAGCCACTAAGATGCAAGTTGTTACTAGATATAAAAGAAAAAAAAACTAAAGAGAAAGAACAGTAAAAGAATAAGAATTAAGAAGACAGAAGATAATTGCATTTAAATTTTTGAAGATCAAAATTTACTGGGAAACAAGAAGCTAGATGAGAGTTCCACAAGCAAGTGTTTGCGATAGATAAAATATTAGCATAGAATTTATGAATATATCTATCCATTTCAACTGTAAAATGATTAAATGTATTAATAGAAATGGTGCAAGAAAACTACTTTATGGCAGTGGGAAAGTGACTGAAGATGTAATACCAGGTCAGGAGCAATAACATTGCAGATTCTTCTTTTGATTTAACCAAGAATTTCTAAAAATATAAAAAAGCACCAGACCAATATTCAATGCAAAGACAAATAGTGGACTTATAAATATATATAATGATGAGAAAAATTGTCTAACATGACACAGGCAACCAACTTTCCTTGCAGCAGATTTAGCAATTGATGCAATATAATCTACTTCTTTCTACTTCATTTCAGTGGAAAAAGTCAGTCCAAGAAGGTGTAATCAATCACTCACTCTCCTGGAGGGTAGCATGAGTCATGCTGATGGGAGATAGAAATGGTTCTATGATACGATTAAAATATAATTTTGTAGGTGTTAAAATCAACAAGCCATTCCTTGACCCAGATGACAACAAAGTAGATCCCTTTTGAAATCAGCTGTCAATTTGACCTTTTGATCAAACTGCTCAAACTTACTGTTAAGATAGGAATAAATGCTTGTGTCATCGGCAGAGATAGTAAGTTGAAAATTAAGAACAACTTAGACCCAAGGAAAGAGCACTGGGAGATGCCTGCTTTAATGCAAAAAGGTTTAGAATAGTTGCTGTTCAGGATCATGTTCATTTTATGACTTTATGAGAAAGGCTGTATCTGTTCACAAATTTATCAAGAAATACCATAACCTTTCTACTTGTGAAGAAGATTAGTATGCCAAATCATGTTAAATGCCTTCGAGATATGAAAAGCAACAGCCCAAGCTTCACCATTCTTATCTATAGTTTGATAGACCTTCTCAACAATAATCACTGACACAACAACAGTTGACCTAGAGAAGCAAAAGCCATCAGGGTTTATCTGAAAGAAGACCCTGCGATGTGAGATGCTTAACCAATTTAGAGTTGATTAGAGGCTCAAGTATTTTGCTAAAAAGCAGTAGTTTAATAAGCCAATAGTTAGAAAGATCAGAAGATTTGCCTGAGTTCTTAAAAACAGGAACAACAGAAGAGGATTTCCAACAAGCAGGAGAGCAAGAAGCAGTAAGGCACTTGTATAGTTTGGAGATCAGACTGGAAGACCTAGAATAAGTGATTCATGTGGGCTATAGCTGCAGAACAAGTGACTTACAAAAAACATGAAAAATTAAAAACTCAGAACTTTCTATCATAACACACACACACACACACACACACACACACACACACACACACACACACACACACACACACATATTTTAATTGATACTGATATGTGAGTAGATGCTCTGTTTTTATTATTAAACAGGATATATATTTATATCGACCGTCCTGAATATTAAATTTGGTCAGTAGATGTAAATAAACAGATGTATTGTTTAATACTAGAAACAGAGCATCTACTGGAATATAAGTATCTAGTAAAAGTAATTTATTAAAAATTAATTAAAAATATGCTGATATACAATATTCTTGTCAGACCATGAATAACAATCACATCATGAAACCTTTAGTTGATCCTAGATAAATGTTGGGAACTTGTTATTTTTTAGTAATAATAATATACATTCCCGATCAAAAATTTAAGACCACTTAAAAATCTTTAAAAAGAAATAAGTATTTATGTTTTAAATTTTGAATAAATGTTATTTGCTTTACTTTGTATTGAGTACTCTTTTAAGAGTAGTGTTTTTTTTTTATATCAGAATTTTATTCAATCCATACCAACCCTCTCACGCCCTGATTGAGCCCTCTGGAAGAATGGTAGATTTTGAAAAAACAGTAGCTACTCTAGCATCTATGCATCATTTGTTCAATAATGAATTAGAACACTCTAACTACTAGCATATGTTTACATGATATAACACACGCTAAAAGTATGCCTCCTCCAACCAAGTGGCCAAAGCTCAGAAGTAGAATCACTGACTGATGCCAATTCGGTCGGGTTTCAATCTTTGGTAAAAGTAATTGGATGTTTAACTGTACTGATGAGCTGTGATATATTGATACAGTGAAACAGATCTATCTGCAGATGACTCTCTCTCTCTATATATATATATAGAGAAAGAGAGAGAGAGAGAGAGATGAGAGATGCTAACCAAATATACCACTGACATCTTTACAATTCCAGAAATGTTTCTCTCATCAAATTTTCTCTAAAATTTATTTTCTTGAGACTTAAAAATGTAATAGATTTAAAAAAGCACATCTTGCAATATAATTCAAGTTGGATATGAACTCCAGAAATACAATGACCATAAAAGTAGAAATAACTTTTTGAGTAGCTGTGAAACCAAGTGATAATCAAAGAACTTCCAATATTGTTGAACTTTTCTGACAATTGATTGTGACCTTTTTATAAGAACATCAAATCTTCATATTTTGTGTAGAATATTTTCTGGTTTGTATTTGTGAAAACTCTGCACTTAATGAAGCATCAATACTTTCTTCAGTAAGTCTTTGGTTGTGTCATGAACTTTTCATCTTTACGTCTTGAAACACACTTGATAATATAAATATTAGTGTAAATAATAACTGCTGCTTGCAGCAATTGAAATTCTTGTCTCAATCTATAATAATAATTTTGACCACATTCATCTGTGAGTTTGTTCATAAATTCTACATGCAAAGTCCAATATTTTATCGTAATAGAAAAATTAAGATTTTAGGAAGGGACTGACTGGCTGTAGATAATACCATATGAGGTAATTTTGAGAAAATTGTTTTTAACAATTTTAGTACCATACAATTTGGTGGTAAAGAAATTTACTACGATTTTGTATGTTTTATATTCAACATATTGAAATTTATTTCATATTTTTAATTTGTTTGTACATTGTTTTACTGGATACTCTTATTTAAGTAGATACTCAGGTTTTTTTTTATTAAACAGTATATTTATAACCAATCTAAATGATGTGTTGAGTTTTACTATATATGTGTGTGGGTGGGTGGGTTTCATTAAAAATTGGGCACTTTAACCCATTAATATAGCATACCTTAAAACTTTAATTGATAAATTTGAGGTTCTCACAGCCACAGTGGACAAGGCTAAGTGTTTTGCTTGCAGATTCTCCTCGAACATCACATTTGACGCATCTGAAGTATCCGCACCCAACTTTCCACCTAGAACTGAGGCTCAACTGAGTGACCTATACATAACCCCCTTGCTGGTCTCTGACAATTTCAAAGCTTGACTCCCATAAGGCGAGCAGAGGTGATGGAATTCCAGTCATTGTCATGAAGAAATGTGCTGCTGAACTCTCCTCTGTCCTCTTCAAACTCTACAACTACTACCTTTCTGCTTCTTGTTTCCTGCCTGCTGGAAGTCTTCATCTGTAGTTCCTGTTTTTAAGAACTCTGGAGAACTTTCGGACCCCTTTAATTATCACCCTATCAGTCTTCTACCAATTTTTGACAAAGTGTTCAAGGCTGTTATCAATACTGAAGTGGTTCAACATCTCACAGCCCTCAGCCCTCAGCCCTCAGCCTATTCTCTAATAAACAGTATGGCTTCTGCTTCACCAGGTCTATTGCTGATATGCTAAAGTCCATCACCGGATACATATCCCAGTTTCTTGATAACAGCGAAGCTTGAGCAGTTGCCTTGGATATCTCCAAAGCATTTAACAGTCTGGTATGATGGCCTTCTTTACAAGCTACAGAGCTATGGTATAACTGGCTGTTTGTTTGATTTAACCTAATCATTCCTGTCAAATCGTGTAATGAAGGTTGTATCGAATAGTCATGCTTCCATATCCTGTCATATGAATGCTGGTGTCCCTCAAGGCTTTATCCAAGGTCCTACACCTTTTCTGATCTTCAGCAATGATCTCCCTGATGTAGTAAGATCCCAAGTAGATATCGGTGCTGATAACACCACCATTTACTCCCATCTCAATAACAAATCTTCCAAGTCTGGCAAAGCAAACCTTGCTGCTGATCTTGAAAAGGACCTCCAATCCCTGGTGTAATGGCTTGTAAATTTTAATTCAAAATGAAGCTGTTCTCCTTTAACCACCATAGACAATTTCTTCTTCTCTCATCAGCATGGATCACACTAGTCTCCCTGAAAACAATACAGTGTGCCTCCTTGGCCTCACTCTCTCAGCAGATCTCAAGTGGAACGACTACATTGAATCGGTAGGTAAATCTACTGCTAGGAAGGTTGGGTCAAGAGGTTTTTCTTGTCTGAAGTCATCTTGCATATATTTAAATCTACAATCTGCCTGTGCATTGAATACTTTTGTCATATCTGGCTGGGCACCCTTGCTATTCATCTTAGGGTTCTGGACAAAATCAAAAGGCAAATCTGCAATGTGATCAATCCTGACGTGGCAGCTCAACTCCAGTCACTTTCTCATCAACAAAATGTAGCTTCCCTCTGTCTCTTCTGTAAATATTTTCATGGTTTCTGCTTCGACGAGCTTAGCTCCCTGGTGCTGTTGCTACATGAATTTACTCAAGCTACTAGACTGTCACTTCTACTCTGGCAGCTTCTTTCCTCACACTTCCCACCTGTAGAGCTCCCTTCCTTATACTTGCTTCCCTACAATCTCCAAGACTTTAAATGCAACACTATTATCATCTCTTATCACCTTGACTTCCAGCCTTCTCTTATCCCTTTTCCGACACCCTCTGTATCTTGTTCTTTTCCCTTTTTGCTCTACTCTCATTTAACTCTCGTCACACCAGTATTCCTGTCCTTCTCTTAACCATTCTCTGACACCCAGTATGACCTGTTCCTCTTTTTCTTTGCTCTCTTCTTATGTAGCTTCCTGCACACCAGTGGCAGTGCTGCTGTGCTTGGGATAAAGTGATTATAAAAACGTGTGTGTGTGTGTGTGTGTGTTTGTAAAATCTACATACTCAGAATGCTCAGAAAGTAATGGCTCCTATTTATTTCCATAGAAGCTGCAACAGATACAGTGGAGGAGGTTGGTACAGTGATATAGTTAAATTGAATAAGCTTTAAGCTATGAAACATTTTTTTTTAAGTAGTCATCAGCATTAACTATGTATTTTTGCAAATAATGAACATTTTGTGGGTTGACAGCGGTGCATGGTAGACTTGAGCATGGACTGTCATATATATTGTTTCATCACTTATAAAATATGTTATTCACCACCTAACTGTAGCCATGTTCAATGTTTGGTTACTAAAAGTATCAGTAAATGTGAATTGAAGCAGTTTTTCTGCATGGAGGAATTCAATGGCATATGTTTCATATCACCTTTTGTCAGATGCCAGTTTGCCAGATTACCAATCAGTTTGCATTTTAACAAAATCAAAAAATTATATTTTTGATAGGAAGGTTAAATTTTTACTATCATCCCAACAATATCTGACATCATGAGCAAAGATAATAAAATAGATAGATTAATCTTTTGTGTGTGTGTGTGAGTGAGAGAGAGATATAGATATAGATAGATACATACATGCATACATACATACTTTTCCCAGTATGCACAAATGTTATATTTTGTAACTTAAGAGGAAATGCTGAGACACAACACATTGATAAAGTACCAATCTATAATTTATAATTTATATAAACAATGTTGATACTTTTTATGGTAGTTATTAATAATTTTGTATTATGGTGTATTCATTAATAAATTTATGTCATTGAAAAAATGTCATTGTCTTTATATAAATGTCTAATCTGGTTTATATATAAAAAAAAATTACTCTTATTTTGCTGTTTAGTTGAACTTGTGTGAATATTTTCATTTTGCTCTGGCTGTAAAAAAATGGAAAAAGTTGTCTGAGGTTAAATACTGAGTGGGAGAAGTATATTCTCATCCTGTCAAAACTTTAATATTTGGCTTTATTTAACTGCAAATCACAAAAGAACCCTGAATAGATTGGCTGGAAGGAAGGAAATGTGTTTAAAGAAAGAGTGAGAATGTTATAAAACTTATAAGTAGGTAAATAGATAAACATATATGGGAGGGTGCTGACAAATTCTTAGCTTGACCTAAAAGTTCTTCCTCAGAATCTTTGATATTTGGTCAGATTTTGAGAAATGGGTCAAGCTAAGACTGTGTGTATGAGAATATGTATGAGGTCTGTTTAGAAATTATCAAGTTGTTAAATATCAATAAATAAGTAGCTTGTTTAGTTGTTTTCGAAATACTACTTTTGAGACCAGATACATATATAGGGGTCTCTTTGCTACTTTTCAAAACAGTCTGCAACGTTGCCTTTCCGAATTACTATAAGTTATCATATGTTGTGTTCTTCTTAATCTTATCCACAATAAGAAAACTCCTCCCTTTCCATAGAATACTTAGGAATTTCAGGGAGCTAAATCTGGATTGTGTGATGTGAGGTTTTTCCAAATGAAAAATCTCTGGACAAAACTTTGTTGCCTTCTTGTTTTGGTCACTGTGAATGTGATTGTAAGTACACTAGCCTAATTAATGATGCCTGTGAAGTTACATGTCTCTAGGGATATAACTTAGCCAACTCCCTTTGGGTTTCTACCCCTTTTCTTTTTGTTTTTATTAATATTGTTTGTAAATATCCTTTGTTGTAGAATACATAGGACACTAAAAATTAAAATGTAAATTTAAGCATCTCTGTATTTTCAGTGTAACGAATATTTGTTGTATTTTGTTCCATTTCTCTACATATATGATTAAACTTTATTTTCTTTGAAGAATTCATTTTAAAGAAATGCCTAACATAAGATTTTTCCATTTTGTCATTCAATTACACACTGATATAGTTTTATCTCTCTTTCTCTGTCTCTTTCTCTCTCTCTCTACACACACACACATATATATATATATATATATATATTATTTATTACTTAGTTTTTGGTCATAATGAAATTAGATCAGTGCACATTTCTTTTAAAGTTTTCAATACAATTATATTGTAGAACTTTGAATATTTTATATTTGTAAACAAGTTATTACGCCACCTAGGTTTCTACCATGTGGTGTCTTCACAGTAAAAAAAAGGGGTAAATGGTAAAATCAGTTACTGCAAATCGCCTAAAGACACCACATGGTAGAAACCTAGCTCATGTAATAACTCGTTTACAAATGTAAAATATATATATATATATCTTGTATATTTGGGCAGCAATCTGTCTTTTATGGAAGTTTCATTAAAAATGACAGACAGGGTATTATTAAGTTTTTCATGTAATTTTTCATGTGATCTTATGATTTTCTTTCTTTTGAGGACATAAATTATTTAAAAATTGCCCAAATATTTTGTTTATTCGAGCACTTTTGGCTATACTTTTAACCAATTTTGAGGATAAATATTATTTTACATGTAACAGAATGTATTTGGTGTTATGTATGATGTAGAGTAGTGGTATGTGTTATGTACCGAACACAGTAAGCATGTTGTTAGCATGTTCGTAGTTGATATTATTGAATGTTTGGTTTTTATTTTTATCAGTAAAGCTTTCATTATTTTCAGTCTTTTTTTTACATGTGGATGATACTGTTATATTTGTGTTGTCAACAAGTGTGTTACAGGTAGGGTTTGGTAGTTCTATGCGTGTATTTAAATGAGATTGAATTGAGCTTCATTCAGAGAGATGCACAGTGATTCTTTGAGTCAGTTTTGTAGTTGTATGGCCAATATAATTATTTATGAAATTAGGGGGAATCAAGAACACAGTTCTTCAGGGGACATTTAAATTTGTAAATAATATTGGTTCATTGTTTGGATCTTGTGGGCGAATTGTTATTTTTGATGATGAGGTTAGTCATTTTGAATTTTGTATAATAGACACTACTCTACAACATACATAACAGCACATACATTCTGTTACATGTAAAATAATATTCATCCTCAAAAATGGCTAAAAGTATAACTGAAAGTGCTTGGATAAACAAAACATTTGGACAATTTTTGTATAATTTATGTCTTCAAAAGAAAAAAATCTTAAGATCACATGAAAAATTACATCAAAAACTTAACCATAATACTTTGTCTGTCATTTTTAATGAAACCTACACACACACACACACACACATACATATACATATATATATATATATATATATATATAGGAAAACCCAACACATCATTCAGATTGGTTAAAAATTATAATTAATTTTTATGAGCTAAATTGGTTCATTTCATCAGACCACATTATATTTCTTCCATTCAGTATAAATATTTTCTCGGAATAAACATATTTTTAAAATGAAATGGAAAACAAGTAACATGATCTACAACTGAGATGTCAGCCTTATGTCGGGGATCATTAGACTGGCGTGAATATTTCATCATCCTGGATAGTGACCATAAACTCGTTACATGCCCACTCACAAGCACATGAATATGTGTATACATGTAATCCTACATATTAACACAATCACGTATACTTACTTATATCCACATATACATATGTCCATACTTCCACATGTGTACACACAAATGCATGTGTACACGCTCATACATATTTATGAAGATTAGATTTATATGTGTACAATTAATAGTAACATCTATTTAAGCAAGTATACTAACAAATCTTACAGAATTTCAGAATATATTTATATATTTGCATACTTACACACATATATACATATATCCCCATACACATGTCCGTACCTATATATATATATATGTGTGTACATACTAATGTGTCCATGTGTACACCTACTCATACATACATACATCTATCCATATCCACTTATAACTATTGTGCTCACACACTCACATATTTATGAAGACCATCCCTATACATGTATAAATAATACTAACACAAATTTACCCAGTTATACTAATATACCTCATATATACTCAGAAAATACGCATATATTTACATATTTACACACATACCTACATATACGCATACATATCTGCCTACATATACATGCTCTTGCCTATATATACACTCCTGATCAAAAATTTAAGACCACTTAAAAATCTTTAAAAAGAAATTTTTTTTTTTTTATGGATAGATTTTAAACTCCTCTCACTTAAGGTTACCAATACTACAATCTAAAAGCTTATGGAAACAAAAAGCTACATTCCAAACATTTTATTTAGAAATTTATATTTTTATAAAATGAGGCGATTTACACATGATCAAAATTATAAGACCAGGGGTATAAATTGTTAGATCTATGGCAATTCCAATGTTTTTAGTTCAGTTAGAGATTAGCAATCACTGCGTAAAGGTGTTACCATGCCTAAAGCAAGCAAACTTACCAAAGTAGAGCGTTCTTGAATTCTAGAATTCCATAAGCAAGGTTTGTCACAGCGGGCGATTGCAGCTAAGGTAAATCGCAGTAAAACTGTGATTTGCAACTTTTTAAAGAACTGAGAATTATGTAAAAGCAAAATACTTTGGTAGGCCTCAAAAAATTTCTCCTGCATTGAGTAGGAGAATAAGACGGGTTGTTATGAAAGACGAGGGACTTTCTTCTAGTCAAATTAAGGCAGTCACAGATGCTGATTGCAGTCCCGTAACCATCAGACGACACTTAAGACAAAAAGGCATGGTAAATAAAAAGCGTAAACAAATTCCTCGGCTGCTTCCACGTCACAAGTTGGGCCGCTTAAAGTTTGGTCATGAATACCAAACATGGGACGTTGAGAAGCGGAAGAAAGTCCTGTTTTCTGATGAGAAAAAATTCAATCTCGATGGTCCTGATGGTTTCCAACGATATTGGCATAACAAAAACATGCCTCCTGAAATTTTCTCCGCACGTCATAGTGGTGGAGGGAATGGTATGGGGTGCCTTTTCTTACAGAGGGATGATGGAGCTCCAGGTGATGCAGGGTCGTCAGAGAGCGGCTGGTTGTGTTAACATGATACAAAAAGCATCTTTGATGATGGAGGGTCATCGTTTGTGTGGGGATGGATGGTTATTCCAACAGGATAATGCTGCAATCCATGTTGCAAGACGGACCTTGACCTTTCTACAAGAAAATGGGTCCATCTCTTGGGACATCCTGCATGCTCACTGGACTTGAACCCAATTGAAAATGTTTGGGGATGGATGACAAGAGATGTTTATCGAAATGGCAAACAATATTCAACAAAAAATGAACTTTGTGAAGCCATCTTTAGAAGCTGAAGCAACATCCCCTGCATCTTAATGGAAACGTTTATTTCTAGCATGCCCGACAGAATTTTTGAAGTCATCAAAAGCAGTGGAGGTAGACTTCATTATTAAATTTGGTTGTTGAATATTTTCATACACTTTTTGTACAATTTCGTAGAATTTTTGTCTCTGGTCTTATAATTTTGATCATGTGTAAATCATCTCATTTTATAAAGATGTAAATTTCTAAATAAAATGTTTGGAATGTAGCTTTTTGTTTCCATAAGCTTTTAGATTGTAGTATTGGTAACCTTAAGTGGGAGGAGTTTAAAATCTATCTGTAAAAAAAAATTTCTTTTTAAAGATTTTTAAGTGGTCTTAAATTTTTGATCGGGAGTGTATATATGTACATTCATACATACACACACATACACACACATATATATATATATATATATACACACACACACATACATACAAAAAGTTTTCTATGTATTCATATCAATTTCATTATCCCTGTGCACTCTCGCCTTTCTCTATCTATGTACTAGCTTATAAAAACATTTATGTTTATATACAAGGACAATGTGAACATTTATACACATACATGTTCACTTTTTTCACCCTAAACTAGGTGGCATACTTCAAATTCCATACATCATAAAAGAACGTTACATACTCATACCGGCATATATCATTTGGATTTCAATACCAACATGTCCATGCATGAATATACTGATCAATACAGGAGGGTACATTCAATTCAGAATGGTACAAGCAATTACATCCGTAATCCAAAAATTAGTGTCAACATACATATGATCAGGTGCCCCCATATACACGAAAAACTTATATATGATTAGGTGCACTCTTATACATGAAGCATACATATAAATAGGGGCACTTATATACATGAAATATACATACAATAATACATGTAATCATAATTATAATTTGGTGCCCCTATATATTTGGAACATGCGTATAACTCAGTCAGTTAAGTGCTATACGTGATACACACTTTGGCCAACCATGTTTCAAAAGAGACATGACTAACTGGGCAGAAAATTATCCAGCAGTAGATTGCCATTACTTTCTGTGGTAGACTGGTTGCTAGCCAAGGCTATAGAACACAATCTGTCTTGTTATTTAACCCATAACTGGGGGAAAAACAGATTAATACCTTTCCCAAGCCCATTTGCATGTAAGTGAATGCATATAACTAGGTGCACCTCTATACATGTGAAATATTTCTATTAAAATACATTCACAATCACACAATGCAAAATAGGAGGCTCTGAAATTCATACAGAGTCGTCGCATACATATACTGGCATGTCTGCCCATTACATGGTCGATCTCCACTTCACTTCTTCAATCTGTAAAATCCTCCAATAAATGATCAACGCAAGATAGAAATGAATCATTAAGTATAATGGAATGGGGTAATTCTAAGTTTCTATGTATTTTCTAAGATTCTAAGTATTAAATATTTTAAATTTATTTTCATGATGGCATTTGAAAATGATTTAATTTCTCTGATTTAATAATTGGCTAGTTTCTCTGAATTTGATAATTCTAATCTTTTCATCTAACTATAAACTGCATTCAGAAACAGATGCAATTTGGGAATTCTAATCTTTTTGTCTACATTATACATAAGAGCACATACATTCTGATACACGTAAAATAACATTCATCCTCGAAAATGGCTAAAAGTATAGCTGAAAACACTCAGATGAGCAAAAGATTTGGACAATTTTTATATAATTTATGTCCTTAAAAGAAAGAAATCATAAGATCACATGAAAAATTATTTAAAAAAACTTTACCATCACACCTTAATGAAAAACCTGCATCAAAGAGAGCTTGTAGCCCAAATATATATATATATATATATAAAGTAATGATGTCGATTCCGTGAATGACGAGGATAATCCAACAATGTGAGTGCGTGTATGTGAGTGCACGAACACAATATTTATATGTGAACATAGATGGATGTGTGTTTATATGTAGATGTACGCATTTGTATGTACATATGTGGAAATATAGACATATGTGTATGTGGATATAAGTAAGTATAAGCGTTTGTGTTAATATGTAGGTTTATATGTATATACGTATTCATGTGCTTGTGAGTGAGCGTGTCGATCACTATCAAGGATGATGAACTCTTCTTGCCAGTCTAATGAGCCCCAACCAAGATAAGGCCAATGTTTCTGTTGTATATCATGTTACTTGTTTTTCATTTCATTTTAAAGAAATGTTTCTTTTGAGAAAATATTTATACTGAATGGAACAAATATAGTGTGATCTGATGAAATGAGCTAATTTAGCTCATAGAAATTATAACTTATAACCAATCTAAATGATGTGTTGAGTTTTCCTTTATAAATATCATATTGCTCTGTATAACATCTATTGAGCTCTCTATACAGATATAACATTTAATATTTTATATTAAGTAGATCTTGTTGGCTTATCCTCGCCATTCATGGACTTGACATCATTACCTACCTATATACACACACACTTTATAGTTAATCAGATTTTGCTAGTAAAAATATAAACTTTAGAAGGAAGATCTTTCTGTAAAGATTTGAGATTATTATAATAAAAACTAAATTTTGTTTTTCTATCAGACTACTAATTTATTCAAGATACTAAAATATATATATATATATATATATATATATATATATAAGAGTGAGAGAGAGTGAACAGAACCAAAATCACTGCCTCCCACTGTTGTAAAATATAGGTTGTGTGTTGAGGTTGTAGGGAAACACCTTATTGCTCTCCTCAGAACTACAGGGTGACAGGCACGAAGAAATGAAACAACACTGCCTCAGAATCCACAGTACAGCAACTGTGGACTGTTGATTTTCCCACCATTTTATTGACAAGAGACAGTTAACAGAAACCTGTATCCTGACAAGTTTCAGAGAGGCCCGTATTTGGAAGTGCCAAACTGATTTGTTGTTAACAAGGAAAACACAGATGGAAATGGTTTGGTAGACATGCCTGAATGAGACTGGTGGAGGGGCACTTTTGTAGCTGTGCTGACATGTGTTCCCCACACACTCTTATGGTTTGATTGACTACTCCCAACCAAATAGGTCATTGTACTTTGAGCCCTGAAAAAAGCAGGAGAGAGTAAATCTTTTGGCAGAAGTCTTATCAGCAATGATGCTTTAATCATGTCATGAGGCCAAACGTGCAAGTGTGAAAATAAACCTCTCCAAACCACTTTCCTCCTTTTATTTCTTGCCTACCAGTTCTATGTTTCACCACTGAGCTTTCTGAATTCAGAAAGATCAACAATTTGATAATTATTTAATTAATAAACAATTTGTTACTTTTCTTTTTCTTCTTTCAGTGAGTGTTTTCACTCAAGGAGAACAAATGGTTCCAATATTAAAAGCCTGTCAGGTGAAATGTTCCGTCTTCGGCAATCATGATTTTGGTAAGCATGTTGAATTTTATGTGACACTTTTATTCCCAAATTTATCTCTGTGGCGCAAGATTTGATATTTACCTTTGTTTTGAATGACAATTTATTTTAAAGTGTTTGTCTCAATTTCTTTAGGCTTTTTACAGACTTTTGTGAGTATAATGTGTAAAATAACACACACACACACACACACACACACATATATATATATATATATAGGCATTTTTGTATAAAACTCACCAGGGTTGATTTGTCAGGAAGTTGATTTCTTGAAGTTATCAGTCTGGAGGAGACAATCCCAGTATGTGGCACAGTTGGAAAGTGCCTGAAAACCATACCACAGGTTGACCCTAGCCTTTTGAGTGAAATTGGGTAGATGGGATCCTTTGGGGGCCATGGATAGTTGTGCTAGCATGACGTCAAGTTATCATAACTGAGGGTGTGGCATTCTAATGTTGTTTAGACTGTTGTTCATGCTAG
The DNA here is from genome assembly GCA_037127315.1 of Ascarosepion bandense. Classification (NCBI taxonomy): domain Eukaryota; kingdom Metazoa; phylum Mollusca; class Cephalopoda; order Sepiida; family Sepiidae; genus Ascarosepion; species Ascarosepion bandense. Next base: position 1,286,715 of record JBBBDQ010001818.1, read on the forward strand.
ATAACGTGCTTTCTTCCAGAAACTGTAACTAAGGTCTGCTCAGCATGGTTGCAGTATAAACCATAGGTAGGTTCTGTGCATGCCGAATAAACACATGTGCCTGAGCAGGCATCTGCAACAGGGATTACCTAGCTGCCCTAGTAGACAGAAATCTCTGGAAATGATTGGCCAGTCAAACTAATGATACACTTGAAACTCTTTTTTCTTCTTTGTTATGTATCAATTCATCTGAAATCCTGTCTCACTCAATCACCCCCGTTTTTTGGTGGGGAGGTGGTGATTAATCCTTTTTTTGCTTTAACTAAAACTTACTTAATGGAATTTTGGAGGTAATGAGTTACTGCATTATGTATCTATTAAAATAGCAAGACCATTTTCAAATGAAAGAATTGTATCAAGTGGGATTTCTTCTGTTGCACTTGGTAATGCTGAATCTGATGCGTTGGGTCAGGCACATCAAAAGAATAGAGGATACTAGACTTCCAAAACAGCTTCTCTAAGAAGAGTTATTGGTAGGGAAGTGACCCCAACACAAGCTGAGGAAAAGATTTAAGTATTGTGTTGAGGAGACCAAGCTGTTGTCTGTCAACCAATACAGGCAACCTCTCCTGCCTCCCATAAGCATGGACCAAGCGATTCTCCTGGAGAGCAATACACTATGCCTCCTTGGACTTACCCTGTCCTCAGACCTCAAATAGAACCACTATATTGAATCCATAGCAAAATCTACTGCTAAGAAGGTTGGGTCACTATGTCGATCCAGGATGTTTTTTCCGCCTGAATCCATCCTGCATATATACAAGTCAACCATCCCTCCGTGCATGCAGTACTGCTGCTATTTATGGTCAGGTGCCCCTGCCGTTCTCCTCAGTGTTCTTGACAGGCTCCAAAGGAGAGTCTGTAATGTGATAGGTACTGATCTGGCGGCTCGATTGCAGCCACTTCCCCACCGTCGAAATGTGGCCTCCCTTTGTCTGTTCTATAAATACTTTCATGGCTTCTGCTCGGACGAACTTAAGTCACTGGTGCCTCCTCAACAGGTGTTTACTTGTGCAACCAGACTGGCAACTGGATCTCACCCATTCACAATCAGGTTAGCCAAATGCAGACGACAATTCTACTCCTGCAGCTTCTTCTCTCGCACTTCCCGCCTGTGGAACTCGCTCCCGTATTCTCGCTTTCCTGATGGCTACAACCTCCAGAAATTTAAATGCAAAGCCAATACTCATCTACTAACCACTGGACTCTAGCTCTCCCCACCCCCGTATAACCTTCCCTTTCTCTCCACCTATGTATCTGTCATCGCACCTACTTTCTCAGCTTTCTATTGCTCCTTTCTAACTAGTTTGTACTCCTCACTCTTTTCTAATTAATCTTTTTACAGTTATGTAGCCCCCTGCACATCAGTGGCATTTCTGCCTTGCTCGGGGTGAAATGATTAAAAAAAAAAAAAAAAAAACTTGAAAGCAATGCACCTGGTTGTTGAGAAATAGGAGGTTGACATGAAGAATCAAGCTGAATGCAGATACTGATGGATGTTGTGCTTTTGAGGTTGAATACTAATTTGTATGGGTTGTCAAAAAACTGAATAAAAGGTAAAGCTGTACAGATGACCAGGAGATCAACTCCAGGACTTTGACTTGTTCAGGATTGGGCCCATTGTGACTATTGACTACAATACTGAGGTGGTTTACTATTAATTTTGGATTTTACTAACTATGAGAAATCTATCAACTGCAGATAACAAGTTTCTAATGTAAATCATTTTTTTATAATATTTGTTATTTTTCATTTTTTGTCTTTGTTTTACCTTTGTGCCAATCTTTGTAACTTTATATATTCTTGCTTTTTTTTTTATATTATTTGAACGAATGAGTTCTTTTTCTTATTCACAGCCAAGTTACCATAGAAATGACCCTGATACTGTTTGTATAAAGGAGTTTGTGAAAGAAAGGAAGAAAACAATTTGAAAGATCAAACATGTTAACCAATTTTTAAAACTAATTTTTGTTGCTTATATTCTGATGTCTGTTTAAAGATTTTTAATGTTGTTTTCTTGAAAACAGATTTTGGTGTTGACCGTCTCATGGAATTGGTTGAAAGAACTGATTTCCCTTGGCTCATGAGCAATGTGGTTGACAACATCACACAAAAACCCTTGGCAAATGGTTCAGTATCATACATGTTGGAATGGCAGAACAGGAAAGTGAGTTGGACAATACTTACTTCTGGCTTAGTTCTTATTGTAAAATTTTGCACCTATTTTGATGCTAGTTTCATAGATTTTGCATAAATCTCTTCCAATGATTGTAAAAAAAAAACAACACACTAAAGGGGTGTCATTTTACTATTTTTTTTGAGATGTGTAAATTTTCAATATCTTGGTATTTTGAACTGTTGTTCTCATCTTGGTTGATATAGATGTTATTATAAACACAATATTTCAACCAAGTACCCCTGGTCATAATTAGGTGTCCATTGATTGGCTGGTATGGATCATCTGTTGTTATGAGTTCAATCCTTGGAACTGGTACTGACACACCAATTTCTACAAGAAAGATCAATAACTGATTTCACAAGACATATCACAATAGTTAACAATAAACAACTCAGTCACATTAGTGAATCATTCCTACTATCAGTACTACATAATCTTAGACGCATATATCACATGATACTTTGAGATGAATTGACTGCCATTAAGTAACACTTGACTATTGAGATGCCATGATGTCTAGCATCACAGATCAACAACCTCTATGTCCAACTGTTTATTTTGGGTAAAAAACTTTCATTGTTTTTTGCTAATACAAAAAAAATCTTACAAAACTATATAGACTTTTTAAGTAAATCTAACTTGTTATCTCCAAATAATAGACCAAAATCACTGAGGATTTAAAAAAATTCAGAATTCAATTATTAAAAATTCATTAATAGTATAGTAATTATAAAAGATATATTAATCTTGTATAAGTTATACAAGATTAATATATCTTATAATTTTAATAAAATATCTACTGATAATAATAAAATATATAACAATGTAATATGCACATTTTATATTCGTATGCACTATGTGTATACATAACCATATAGAAAGGGTAACAGAAAAATCCTTGGCCCAATCAACTTCCTAAAATTAGTAATTGTGATGTTTGCTCATTGAAATATTGATTTTGGAAACTGAATCAATAAATTCATCATTTAATTAGGAAAAAAAGTATTTATTTTACACAAGAAATATTTTCAAGATAATCTCCTTTGTCAATGCATTTAACTCAACAATTCTCTATAGATCAAGTATTATACAGTGAAAATTTCTAATCAAAATTCTGCTAATATGTGGTAGGATATAGATTTATTGATCACCCTTGTACAACTTCTTTTATCTCTTTACAAGGAACAGATTGTAAAACACTGACAATTACATTAAAATTTCTTTGCCAGTAAATTACCCTTTGCAATCCTTCCTCTTCAGAATGCTTCATATGTTTTCAGTTGGATTAAGGTCAGGCAAATAAACCAGTTACTTCATCAAACAAGTGTCTTTGAAATCTATTCAGTTTTTTATCAAGTGTGATGGAGCATTGTCATACACAAAAATAATCTTCTTTCTGAAGGTGTTTTGCTGTATGTATGCCTTAAAGAAAAAAAAATTACATTTCTGATTTGTGATTTTAACAACCTTGATCTTGTCATGGGCCCACCACTTTAATTCTACTCCAAAACATCTGCCTTGACAACATGTATCAACTTGAGAGACCTTTGCTCCATCCATCTTCTTCATTGAGAGTAGCATGACATTTCTCAATGAAAAGAACACTTGAAAAGTTGGTCTTCATGTTTTTGTTGCTCATTTTATTTAATGGATATCTTTTTAAAGATGTCTACTGATTAGTGTTCGCTTTGCCACTTGATTTAGACATTGACATCTTGTTTTTTTTAACACTGTCACTGCCACAATGCTTAAAATTTCATAGCTTAACACACACTTTTTATAACTGCTCTCTTAATATGAGGTAAAGTTTCTAAATTTCACTCTAACCTCACACAAAATCATCCAGGGTCTTTAAACTTTTTATAGTTTGGTTTACCTACTGATTATTTTTGCAATTTCTAGTTTTGTTTTAATTTTTGTAAGTTCTGAAGTTATGAATAATTTCTTTTTATTTGTAAAATCAGCTTTGCAACCCCCACCGCTTCCCACAAAGCACAAACTTAGTGATATTTCTATCACCTCCCGGGAAGTCTCAAGACTTGTCAAAAGCCTTGACTCTAAGAAGACTACCTGTCCAGTAGTAGTTCCTTAAGGATATTAGCCCTGAGTTCTCCAATTTTAGCAAAATTGTTCAACCACTACCTAAAGGAGAAATTCTAAAGTCTTTCAAAGGCATCAGGTGTATGATCAGTTTTTGAGAATGTAGATGAACACTCACCCTCTTCTCAATATATCCAATAATCAGCTCTTTAAGGCTATAATCTGATCAGTCCACTGCTGAAATCTTGCCATTACTCACAGAATCAGCAAAGCATTAGTGATAAATGTATCATGCGGATGATCACATTAGATATATTAGAGGCATTTGACAAGGAGTGGCATAAGGGGTTGCTACATGAGCTCTCCAGCCATAGAATCATTGGAAGAATTTTCTTAATTATCAAGTCTTTCCTAAGTGTCAAGTCTATGAAGGTCATTATAAATGGTCAGTTGTCTGAGGCCTATGAGATCAATGTAAGCATTTCCAGAGATTTGCTTCTCTGTTTAAATCTTCCTGTTTTAAATTAATGATCTGCCTAAGTGCATACTCCAATCACTTGTGAAGCAGCCCTTGAATTTTTATCTACTGCAATGAAAGAGGTTCTCTCAAGAAGGCCCCATTACCTTGAATACCTACTGGGACTTAAACTCACTTCAGCATTCAGGTCAAACTCTTATTATATATGATCCATCTTTCCTAAAAATGCTAAAAAAATGGTTGGTTCTCTGTACTGCACCAGTAAGTATTTGATTCCTCCTACTATGCTTTACGTTTACAACAGCTGATTCAGGCCAAAAATGGAGTAATGCTGCCATATCTGGGCTGAAGCTGTCCAGTTTTCACCGTCCAGAAGTGTCTGGATAGCCTTGTGTGTGATGAATTGTTTTCCAGTTTACAACCTCTTTACCCTCAGATGAAACATTGCAAGCCTTTTACTATTGCTACTATTGCTATTTTCATGGAGAATATTCAGACTAGCTACATTCCTTAGTTCTCCTAACTCTAACTCTATAAAATCTGCCATTTCAAATACATTGAGACAAACCACCCTCATTCGTTTTGTATTCTATTAGTAAGGAGTATGTTTCATTTGGATAGCTTCTTCTCAAGAACTGCTGGTTTGTGGAACAGAATCACTTCAGTAACTCCCTGCCTTGAGTGGCCCTTTGGCCTGGTATAGATTGAACATGAGTAAAAAAAGTTAAAGCTTCAAACTTGATTTAACAGTTTCTGGTGTAGATTTATAAATAAATAAATCAATACCTAGTAACCAGTTGGATAGGAAATTAATTTGGTAAGTTGTTGTAAAAAGCTGAGTTATCCAAGTTAGGTAATTAAGATTTTACAAGAAGTTAGTAAAGGTTTTTTTTTCCCTTAAAGTGTGATTTGAAAAGATTTGAACATAAGTTGATGGATAAATAATTCTAGAGAAAATAAAAAAAAAGCAGTTTTGAAATTGTATGATGAAATGGAAAGTTTAATTTTGGGATAATTATCATTTGATCAGCTATTATTACTTCATGTCAGGAATTTGTATAGGAAATCTAGTTGTTGATAGAATGACAGCAATTTTTCTAATAGGCACATGAGAACCTGTGGGAGGTGGTTGGACAAACCAAATTTGGAGAATTTTGAAAAATTATAAATTAACTCCAGCCACGTCATGCTGAGATACTTCAATATAAGCTGATCAATTCTTTTCTTATTGATAGTTGGAGTTTCAATGACTTACTCAGTACAATGATGTTTTGTTGTCAGGAAAGATGTTGCAAGTTGACATCACCACACCTTTCTGCCACCTACTTTACCATCCTTTGAAAGATATTGTCTGAATAGAAGATTTTATCAACTAAAAATTTTCCATACCATAAGCAAATTCTGTTTGTAACCTGATGAGTTACAAGAGTTGGAGACCAGGTTTTGACAACCATCTTTACAGTGTGCCGATTAAATTGTTCAGCAAACTATCAGTCACCAATTAAGGATATTGTTGTTTCTTTTATGATACGTTGTAAATAATGCTGACACTTAGTAACTGGCTGTAATTTAGTAGATTCCAGTATCACTGAATTGGAAAGGGTTAAACTGATACTATAACCATTGACAGATAAATTTTATATTATTGTTTCTACAATCAAGAGTTTGTTGTCTGTCATAAAAACCATATTTCTTATTTATTACAATTTACCTCTTCATTCCCGAGAACATTTCAACCAGTTTCATCTAAGACTTCCACAGATCAAAAACTTAGACACAACATGGATAGGGAAGACTGATTGAAAAAGTGAGGCCTCTAGCACCAGGAGACAGAGTAGTAGTGTTGTAAATGCTATGTGGTTGCTTGAAATTTTGTAACTGAGGATATTTCATTCAAATGGATGCAATTTAATTACATCACTACAGAGCAAAATGGCTGCCATCCTTACTTACCTTCATTTTGCAAATAAAACTTCAGCTTTCCAATAAGTAATTATGTTTTTATAATCTAAAAAACTCTAAATCCAACATCAATTGATGTCAGAATTGAAACATCACCATCATGTTAGTCCTGTTGGCGGGGTTTCAGAATACGTCAACTGCACCTCTGCAGAGGGTAAAAGTCCCTCAATGAGGCTACCTGTTGGCCGTAGGTGGCGACCCGTGATGTCTGGGAACGGGATCCTGGTGGTTGAGTAGGTCATGACCTGGGTGCAGAGCGGCCATGTGCAACACACCACTTTGGCCCTTACCTGGGCTAGACGGGCGATCAGATCAATCAGCTAGTCACGTCAAGCCCTAATACTTACCCGTATAAACTCATCTATCTCAAACAACATAACTCAATAGATGTGTCACTAAAACTGACTGATTCTCAACTACAAACAAGAGATAGACCACGTGTAAGTATTAGAAGGTGGTGGAAAGGGTCAATCTACTAGTAAGGAAAAGCTGTTACACAGAAAGTTTTCAATCTGATGTTTTCATCAAAAATGGGTCTGGAAAACAGAAACCCGAAATGGTAACTGCCTCTTACTAGTGTGAGTATACCTTCCTTGTATCCCTGGGATAATAGGGCGAATGGGTTTGCCCCAATATCTTCCACTGTTGTGTTCCAAGGAGGGTGGTGAGCAAGGAAGGGGAAATTTAAAAACATAAAACTCATGAGATCAAATAAAAATAAGACCCCACACCAAATACAGCTCGGAGAGCCTAGCCTCCGAACCTGAGTCAGACAACAAATTTGAACAAAAGCAGTTTCTGAGATTCATTGTCTTGGAGTCAACGGAGAACACTCCAATCCCTAATTTGTCCCCCTTCGTTGTCAAAAAAATGAGATCTTTAACAAAAACATCAACAATTAAAAAAACTAAGGAATAACACCATGTTGGTAGAAGTTACAAATAAAACTTCAGCAATTAAGTTACTGAAGCAAAACCTGTTTTCTAATCTGAAGATAAAAGCCTACCCACACAACTCCTTGAACTCCTCAAAGGGTGTGGTGAGAAGCTCCAATATCTCTCTCTGCACGCTAGAGGAAATAAAGAACAATCTAAGGAAACAAGTGGTCACAGATGTTCAAAGAATAATGATAAAAAAGCAATCAAATAACTCCAACAAACACTTACATTCTCAATTTTAACACCCCAAAACCTCCTACCAAAATAAAAATTGGATACTTGATAGAAAAAGTAGAGATATACATACCAAATCCTCTGAGATGACACAACTGTCAAAAGTTCGGACACGACAAGGAGAGATGTTTCAGATCACCAAGATGTAAAGTTTCTGGAGAAATTGGGGATCACATTAACTGTGAACTCCCTTTAAAATGTGCAAACTGTACCTTAAACCACGTAGCAGATTCAAAAGAATGTGAAGTCTGGAAAAAAGAAAAAAAAGTATTTGCAATTAAACACATTAATAATATACCATACTTGGAGGCAAGAAGGATAGTCGAGCGCTCACTGAGTGCACCAATATATGCAAATATAGTTAGAACATCAAACAACACAATGCAAGGACAAGAAACAACACAAGACAATCTATTAAGATCTCTATTGGAGATACTAAAGAAAAATTTGACCAGTTTGACACCTAGATCTGATATGGAACCAGATCTAAAGGAAAAACCTCAATTCCAGATCAAGGAAACCGAAGGTGCTACAACCGAAAGAAAGTTGCAATCCAAACAACAAACACCAATCCTCCCCATCACCACTACCAAAGTTAATAATCCTTTGCCTCCAAAAATGAATCAACTTTCAAAGCACCAACACTACAAACCGAAAACTGAAATTGTTCTAATGGAAAAGGAAAACAAATATGAACTGATGGAAACAGAGAGACAGGAAAGACGATCAAGACAGAGAAGCTCAAAAAGTCCATACAAAACCAAACCAAAAATAACCAGTTCATCTCAAACACAGGAATGGTCTGCTTCGAGACAAAGAACAACAAATGAACCAAAGGAAAAAATCCAAAGGAACATCCCCTAATAAACAAGCAGAACCAAAAGAAATTCAAGGAGTAAAACATAAGAATCAAAATGCAAATAAGAGAGAAAGCATAAAAGTGATGGACACCTCTACTACAAAATATAATATAGACAAGTAAACTCTCTTAAAATCTCATTATATAAGCATGGATCAAAAATCTTACAATGGAACTGTCAGGATTTAAAACCAAACATAAATGAACTACTTCTTATAATGAATTATCACCCCACTATCATCTGTCTACAAGAAATCGTTTTAAAAGCTGAAGATAAGATAAAAATAAAAAATTATACACAATATAATTATATACATAACCTCAAACAGAAGGCATCGGGGGTTGTATCAATTCTAATTAGAAATGATATCCCCCAAAGTAAAATACAATTAAAGTCCAATATACAAGCTGTTGCTGCAAAAGCCACTATACACAGTACCATTAACATTTGCTCCATTTACATCCCTCCTCAAGATCCCATAAATGATTCTGAACTAAACAATCTAATTGAACAACTTCCAAGACCATTTTTATTACTAACTGACTTTAATTGCCACAATGTTATATAGGGATCTAAATACTCAGATAAAAAAGGCAAAAATCTAGAGAAAATCATTAATCTCAATGACTTATGCCTACTAAATAACAAGTCCAACACCTATTTACATCCAGCATCATGCACTTACTCAGTGCTGGACCTATCCCTTTGTGATCCCTCTACACTTATGGACTATGATTGGAAAGTTCTAGATGATGCATGGGGTATTGGCCATTTCCCAGTTGTTCTGACATGCTCAAAAGAAATTGGAAACCACTCAGCTTGATGGAAGCTAAATAAAGCAAATTGGAGGGAATATAAAAAAAATGCTACCAAAAACTTTCAGACAAAGAAGACAAGAGTAAATCCATCGAATACTTCACAGAAACCTTAATAGCCATTGTGAAGGTATGCATACCAAAAAGCAATGGATCAAACAAACAACAAAGACCATGGTTCAATGATGAATGCAAAAAAGCTGTTAGATTAAGAAAAGCAGCACTACAGAAATTTAATTCTCAACTCACAACTCATAATCTAAACCTTTTCAAGCAAAAAAGAGCAGTAGCATGTAGAGTGATCAAGGAAGCCAAAATCCTGGAAAAACTATGTAAACAAAATAAATTATAACACGAAACCAAAACAAGTTTGGAATATGATAAGGAAAATTTCCGGAAAAAATTTATCTCCTCCTCTAAATCACCTCACTCTAAATAACAAAAAAATAACAAAGACAAAAGATATAACAAACCTACTCGTGGAAACCTTCAAAAACAATTCCTCTAACAAAAACTACCTTTCCAAAAAATTAAGCAAGACACAGAAAAAACGAAAAATAAACCAAATTTTAATTCTAATAACAAAGAAGATTACAATCAGCCTCTTACGATGAATGAACTTGGAAATGCCATAAATGAATCATACAATACTACTACCAGCCCTGACGAAATTCATTATGAATTCTTAAAACAACTCCCCCACCATTCTATAAAATATTTGTTAGACATCTTTAATAAAATATGGTTCAAGGGAAAACTGCCAAAGAGCTGGAAACAGGTCATCGTGATTCCCATAGCAAAACCGGAAAAAGACAAATTAGACCCCAAAAACTTTCGACCCATAACGCTAACAAGTTGCTTATGCAAAACATTCGAAAGAATAATAAATAAAAGACTAAAGTGGTACCTGGAAACCAATAACTTAATTTCCAATTTACAGAGTGGCTTTCGAACTAAAAGAGGAACAATCGATAACATAATCCACTTAGCAACATTTATCAGAGAGGCTTTCATCAAAAAAGAACATGCAATAGCCATTTTCTTTGACTTAGAAAAGGCTTATGAGACCACATGAAGGCAAGGAATTATGAAAGACTTATTCAATTTGAGTCTAAAAGGTAGACTACCCATGTTGATAAAAGATTTTTTACCTAACAGAAGCTTCAAAGTAAGAATTGGATCTACTCTCTGATTCAAATATACAAGGAGTTCCACAAGGATGCATCTTGTCAGTTACCCTTTTTAATATAAAAATCAACAACATTGTAAACTGCCTGAACAACGAAGTTAATGGCTCCGTATATATTGATGATCTCCTGATTTGCCATAGATTTAAAAATATGCATACCTCAGAACATCAACTGCAGATATACATAAAAATATTAAACCAATGGACCATCAAAAATGGTTTCAAATTCTCATCAACCAAAACCAAGGGTGTGCATTTTTGTAACCAAAGAAAAATGCACAATGATCCAACACTCAAATTAGAAGGAACCGAAATTGAAATAACAGACCAACACAAATTTCTGGGAATAATTTTTAATAAAAAACTTACATTCATTCTCCAATTGAAATACTTAAAACAAAAATGTTTCAAAACACTACAACTTATGCGGGTCATAACTAATACAGAATGGGGTGTAGATTGCATATCACTCCTAAAAATATACAGATCTCTAATAAGATCCAAACTGGATTACGGTTGTTTCATTTATAGTATGGCTAGGAAATCCTACCTAAACATTCTTGATCCCATCCACCACGCAGGTGTAAGATTTGCCCTTGGTGCATTTAAAACATCTCCCATAGAAAGCCTATATGTAGAAGTGCATGAAGCTCCATTAAAATTGAGATGTGAAAAATTAGTGCTGCAATATTATCTAAAACTTAAAGCTAACTCATCAAATCCTGCCTATCAATGCACATTTAACCCAGACTATAAAAACCTGTTTGACAAAAAAATAGAACGTTATCAAACCTTTTGGCCTTCACATGGAAAAAATAAAACCATTTAATGACAGTTCGATAGATGAAACTAGTATACATGAATTCAATGTCCTCGAACATCCACCCTGGCTTCTGGAACAATCCAAAGTCGTTTTAGAACTGGCTGATCATATAAAAGCTGGCATACATCCCTTACACTATATAGAAAAACTAAATTATATATTGAATCAATACCCAAATTGGACCCACATATATACTGATGACTCCAAAGTCAATAACAAAGTAGGATGTGCAGAAGTTATTGCCATTGACTTAGCCCTGGATCTCATTCCTAAACTTCTCTCAAACAAAGTTATTATATTCTTGGATTCTTTAGCAGTGCTTGAAGCAATAAAGAACCAAAAATTAAACAATCCTTTGCTCATCAAACTTTTATATAAAATACATGTGATCTCACAAAACAAAACTATCATTTTTTGTTAGATTCTCAGTCACTCTGGATTTCACAGAAATGAGAAAGCCGCTGTGGCTGCAAAAAACTCACTAAAACGTGACACAAGTAACATAAAGGTTCCATACACTAACTATAAACCCCTAATCAAGAATTATATTTTAAAGAAATGGCATGAAACCTGGAACAACTGTCAAAACAACAAATTATTTAAAATCAAACCCATCCTAAAGAAACAACTTACAGAACCCAGTAAATCATGCAAAGAAGTGATTATATCCCATATTCGAATAGGACATACACGCATAACCCACTCTTATCTCTTAAAAAATGAAGAACCTTCCGAATGCATTGCATGTTAAGAACCCTGTACAGTAAAACATGTTCTACTCGACTGCTATGACTTTACATATATCCAGCAATCCCTCTACAATGTTAACAACCTGAAAGATCTTTGTGAAAAATTTAAAAAGTAATGCAACTTGAAAGCAATGGAAAAGTTTAAAAAGCAAGATATCTTCCAAAATTCTGTAAAAATAATATAACCTTACCCAAAATCATTTGTTATGACCTTAAATGATCCCATAAGGATTGATAAGTTGTTAAACCTCGAAACAATCAATCAACCACCATCATGTCATGATAGTTCTCCCAAATTATCATCCAGCTTTTTAAAGGCCTTCTCAAATGGTTCTGATTGAACAAAAGAAGAACATGGGCATTTTCATGGCATGGCACCTGCTTGTACACAAGACCATTTCACCACATTCAAAGTCACAACATATGTCACTATCTAAAGATCAAGTGTGACACAGTTATACTGTGATGTCATCAGATGGATATTTTTTTTTTTTTAATCATCTCACCCTAAGCAAGGCATTCTACTGCCACTGTTGTGCTGGGGTTACATAGGGAAAAGTGATGAAAAAGAGGGGTTAGTTATGAGAAATGTCAGGAGGTAAGGGTAATAGACGGATGAGAATACCGAGGATGGGGATGGAGTAGATGAAAAAAGAGCTTGAGGGAATGGATGCGAGTTAGTGAGATAGAAAATGTCTATTGACCTTACATTTAAATTCCTGGAGATTGTAGCTGTTGGGGAAGAAAGTATATGGAAGGGAATTTCACAGGCGGGAGGTGCGATAAAAAAAACTGTTAGAGTAGAAATTGCGGTTACATTTTATCGGTTTCACTGTAAAAGAGTGGGACCTAGTTGCTAATCTAGTAGCTCATATAAATTCATACACAGGAGGCGCCAGTGATCTAAGTTCATTGGAGGAGAAGCTATGAAAGTATTTATAGAAGAGGCACAGGAAAGCCATGTCATGCCGGTGAGATAGTAACTGCAGCCGAGCTGCCAAGTCGGTATTGATCATATTACAGATTCTCCGTTGGATTCTGTCAAGAACCCCGAGGTGAATAGCAGGGGCACCCGACCAGATGTGGCAGCAGTATTCAATACAAGGGCGGATGGTAGATTAATATATGTGCAGGATAGACTCAGATGGGAAAAACTTCCTGGCTCTGCACATTGAACTGACCTTCTTAGTAGTGGATTTACCAATGGATTTGATGTAGTCATTCCACTTGCAGTTCGCTGAGAGTGTGAGGCCAAGGAGGCGTAGTTTTTTATTCTCGAGGAGGCAAACCTGTTCCATGCTAATGGTGGGTAGGATCGATTGTCTATGATGATTAATAGATAACAGCTTCATTTTGGAAGCATTAAATTTATGAGCCATTGCTTACCCCAGTCCACCACGGAGTGGAGGTCCTTTTTGAGCTCGGCAGCGAGGTTTGCTTTGTTAATCTCAGCAGATTTTTGATCAAGGCAAGAGTAAATGGTGGTGTCATCAGCGTACATGCCTACTTGGGATCCTATTACATCAGTGAGATTGTTAATGTAGATCAGAAAGAGTGTAGGACCTAGAATAGAGCCTTGAGGGACACCCGCGTCTGTATGGTAGTTTTAGGAGGCATATCCATTTAATACCACCTTCATTGTGCGATTAGAGAGGAATGATGGGATTAGGTCAAACAATTGTACAGTTATACCATAGCTCCGCAGCTTGCGTAGAAGGCCAGCATGCCAAACTCTGTCAAGCTTTTAAAATATTATCAGAAATATCTACTACCCACTTGAACTGTTGTACACACATCAAAACTTGTATCATCAATCAAGATGTTACAATTCTATTTTGTATTCCTGTATATATAAGTGCAATGGGGAAAATCTCAGCATTTTATATTTTTAATTTTGTGCATGTACTTTGATTTTGATATTGTTGACTGCACAGTATAGTAGGATCAGTTGGGCACCTTACATGAGAAAAAGAGCACCATGATGCAATTCACTTTGCCAGATATTTGGAAAAGCATGCTTTACTGCTTAGCATTCTCATCAGAAACTCCAATACGAACATTTCAAAGTGTTTAGGTGTTAATCTGAGAAATCTGCAGAGGATTCAAGAAGAGTTGGATGAGTCTAATGGTGATTACAAAGATACAGCAAGTCAGAAAAATCACTCTGATTGTTCTGATAAGAAAGGAACTCCTGAACTTGTTGGTGAAGACCTGAAACTCAACACTGTTCCTGATATTCACAAATTAATGTTCTAATCCTTAATACATTACTTTTATTCAGTTATAAAAAAAGGATGTTTTCTGGTGCTTAGTTGTCCTGGTGCTCAGTTAGCAGCCTTCAGTTGTTTTTTCTCACAACATGGAGGCCTATATCAATTAGCTTGAGGAGGTACCTCTGTCCTGGGTCAAATATATCTGTTTAAAGGAAATGTCAATGTTATTTTCATTTTTGTGTCATTTAAATGACAATTCATCCATCCTGTATTGTATTTTTAATACCATAAAAGGAAACTCTCAAATGACTGGTTGTAATCTAGAGGCTTTTTTTATTATTCTTTTGTCAAAATTATGTTCACTCTTAAAGCTCATATTAATCTTTACAATATCTATATATTAGAGAGTACTAATCATGATTAGTTCTTTTGCATAGAGTGACAATATAACAGTCTTAAGATATTAACTTCCTTACATTCTATCATCATAAACATGGGTATCACCTTCAATATGATCATTTGTAATGTTGTGTACAAAAATGTGTCCCTCTGTTCCAGATAGGTTTGATTGGACTTGTCGAAGAAGAATGGATCGAAACACTAGGGACCCTCGACCCAGAGGATATCACGTTCAAAGATTTTGTCGTAGTAGGAACACAGGTAGCTAAGGAACTGAAAAAAGACGTAAGTCATTTTTTCTTTCATTCTTTTGTTTTCTATATTTATATGTAAAGTAAAATATACTCGTGTGGTTATGTTTGTGTGAGTGTGTGTGCGTGCAAGTTTGAGTAAAAATAATTACAAAAAAACTTAACTGAATCGGTGTGCTTGTGGTTCAGTGGATGCTGGCTCAGAATGAGAAATTGGAGAACCAGGTTCAAATTCCAGTTGGATTTGTTGCATTCACTTACACGCAAATACCATTTGGAAAAGTATTAATCAATTTCTTCTCCTCCCAGCTATGGGTTAAATTGCAGGACAGATTGGGTTCTATAGCTTTAACTGGCAACCAGTCTACCACAGAAAAAAATGGCAACCTACTGTGGAAAAATCTTTGGCTTAGTCAGTCATGGATTGAAAGTGACACGATCGTTTAAGTGTGTATCATGTATGGCACTTAACTGTCTGATTTGTTGCAGATCTGATATTAAATAAATTTAGATTACTTCACAAATACTTGATTTATTATAAAAAAAACCCAAGACCTTCAGAATGTGTGATCAAAACAACAAAGATAAGGATACTGTCTGAATGCTTGTCAGAATTCTGACAACTGTTGTTTTCAAACCGAAATTAACAATCATGAAAGCAATAAAGAAAGAATAAAAAAATTATCACTTAAGTTTTAAAAAAATGGAGCTTTTTTTTTATAATTTAATTGACTTCTTTACTTATCTTTGTATCTATTTTTCATTCTGTAAACATATTGAATGATTTTTAATCTTGATTTCATTACAGGGAGCAGATGTTGTGATTGCCCTAACGCACATGAGATGGCCAAACGACATACGGTTGGCTGAAGAAGCTGAAGATATTGACCTCATTCTAGGAGGCCATGACCATGAATATGGTCTAAAAGAGGTAGATAACTATAAGGTTTTGTAGACATAAGTATAATACTTGTATTCGGGAAATATGCTTAAAAATAAAACAAACATGTTTAAACTGCTTAATTTAAAATTGTAAAGATTTTAAGCTGACCTTAAAACCCAATTAAGCCTTATCAGCAAGTGTTAGTATCCTATTATCCCCCAAATTTTTTGCTGTTAATTCTTTCATGTAACTCTTGACCCTTAATTAACTGTCTTCTTATTCTTTTAAAAATAAAATATATAAAATATATAAAATAAGAAAAATATTTAATAATAATGATAATAAAATATTGGTTTATTTATATTTCTAGTAGGAAGGGATGTTTGATAGTTTTTGGAAAGAATCCTGATATCTGGTTACAGAATTAGTGTATCCAGTTTGATGGCTTTCTTTATTGCCTATGTAAGACAAATGAAACCAAAGAGTTGACAAAAGTTGTAGAATCAAAAGTTACATGACAATTGAACAACTGGTTTCTATAGTTCATAAATGCAAGACATGTTGATAAAATATTGGAACAGAGATGATTTTAACCCCCTAAAAGCTGTTTAAACAGCTTTTAGTGGGTTAAAACTTTTGATTCTACAACTTTTGTCAACTCTTTGGTTTCATTTGTCTTGAGTAGATAATAAAGAAACCCAACAAAATGAATTATAGCGTTGTGGTTTCCATGAGGATGTGCGTTGTGGTGCAGTGGATATCGGCTCGGAACGGGAGATTGGGGAGCCGTGTTCGAATTTCTGTTGAGTTCGTTGCGTTCACTTGCATGCAGGTGCCCTTGGGAAGGGTGTTAATCCGTCTCTTCCTTCCAGTTGTGGGTTGGGTAGCAGGACGGATTGGGTTCTGTAGCCTTGGCTGGCGGCCGGTTTGCTGCGGAAGGCGGTGGCAACCTACTGCGGGATAATCTTCTGCCCAGTTAGTCATGTCTCTTTCGAGACATGATTGCCCAAGCGTGTTTCATGTATGGCACTTAACTGACTGATAGGCCTATTTCAGGTGAACCATCCTCAGCTTCTGTTTTTATGGTACAGAAGTTTTTTACACAAACTATATCTACACCATGTTTACATATATATATTTTTTTTTTCATTTGGAAACAAGTTGTTTCGCAACCTGGGTTTCTGCCTTTCGGCGTCTCCGGGCAATTTGCAATGGCTGATTTTGCCATTATTTAAATGCTCATGTAACAGGAATCTTTTATGAACATGCAATTTTAAAAATTAAGAAGGTTACTTAAGGGTCTTTGAAGAATGGAAAAATCAGTTATTGTGGATCGCCTGAGGACGCCGAAGGGTGGAGGCCTTGGTTGCGAAGTGGCTCTTTTCCAAATGAAAAATATTCCAAAGTTCTACAATATAATTGTATTGAACACTTTTTAATACAACTGTATACTGGTCTAATTTAATTATAACCAAAAACTCACTATATATATATATATCAGCATGCAGTGTGGGTATAGAAGAATCCAAAGGAGTATCCTGTACATACAGTGGTAGGATAACTCTCTAAGAGAGCTCTAAATATATATGTATATAAATACATATAGAGCAAATATAAGAAAAATTAAGGCAGACATGTTATTTCATGGTGAATCGGAGGTGTAGGCCTGGTTCAGGCGAACCATCGTCGGCTTCCGTCTTTATTTTACAAAGGATTTTACACGAATCTTGTAAAATCCTTTGTAAAATAGAGCTGGAAGCTGGTGATGGTTCGCCTGAGATGGGCCTATACTTCCGATTTACCATAAAATAACGTGTCTGCCTTAACTTATATATATATATATATATATATATACACTAAATTACATGACCTAACTTATCACTTTAATGTGGTGTAATGGTTAGCAAGCTTTTCATGCTAGATCAATTATGACTGAGTATTGAGTTCATCTCTCACTAGGTGGTTCATACTTTCATCTAAGGAATGGTTAATAAATCACTATTGCATTGCCTATCTGGGTACTTTAAAATGGTGTAATGGTGAGCATGCTTGTCTATTGGATCAATTATGAGTGCTCCATTCTTTCAACCTTGTGCCACATCTAGGCTACATTTTGTAAATTGCTTTTACATTATTTATTTAGATTACTTTCAAGGACAGTGAACAATAAAATAAAGCCATTGTTATGATTTAATATTTTTTCTTTACTATTAGAATGTTTTTTCATGAACGGGTGCTAAAAAATTTTCAACTTAGCCAATTTTTTAAAATCAGACCAAATGACCAAACATTAAAATTTCTTTTGAATTCTTTCTTGTTTTGATTTGAAACTTTACAATATCTTGTGGTAATTATTAGAGTGACTGGATATTTTGATAATTTTGTTTAATGAATTGTATTTATGCTGTTATAGATAGGTAGTTTGGATAATAACAGTTTATTTAGTGATGCTGTTTTTTTTTGTGGTTTCTGAAAATATTACAGTTATAAAATTAGGTTCCTTCCCAGGTGCCCTAACCACATGAATTTACTTGTGCTACTAGATTGGCAACTAGGTCTCACCCTTTTACTATCAAAATAGTCAATTGTAACTGCCACTTCTACTCCCTCAGTCTCTCACACTTCCCACCTGTGGAATTCCCTTCCGTATACTTGCTACCCTGATTGCTACAATCTGCAAAATTTTAAGTGCAACGTCAATGGCCATCTTCTATCTTCTCATTTCCCATCTTTCTCTTATCCTTTCTTTAACATCTCCAATAACTTGCTTCCTTTTTTTCTTTTTCTTTTACTGTTTCAATTGGAGTAGATAGACTAAACTATCGCCTGGTTCACACTCCACCCACGTCTATTGAACAGGTGAAGAGGCTCATCCCTTGTTTCCTGTTTAGGATGTGACTTCCGGTTTTTCTCTTTTCCAATCTTTTCACTCTTACGTAGCCCCCTGCGCATCAGTGGCGTTTTTGCCTTGCTTGGGGTGATATGAATAAAAAAAAAAAATTCTAAACTACGTTGGGCTTAAATGCTTCCTTTCAGTATTGAGCCTGAGTTTCTCTTTATAAAAAGTGTCTGGTTTTAGAACCAGAGGGTGAGCTAATTTATGTCCCCAATATGTTGATAGTGATGAGTTTTCCTTGTACTTTATAAAAAGAAAAAGACAAAAAATGTAAGATTGGTGAAATTATCCAAATAACAATTTCACTAGAAAAATGAAAGAAGATGGAACTGAAGTTAGAAGAATAACAGTTGATTTTATTTATGTTATTACTCGTTTTCTAGTAGTTATAATATAAACTCTTGTTTAAGCACTTGCTGTGATGTCTATGATAAATACTCTAGACTAACTCCAACAGCTTTTTAGACTCACTGGTTCTTCATTTAAGTCTATTTGTGTCCCTGGGGGTGTATTATTCACTCCACAACATTTGAGATTTATTTTTATTAATAAATATTTATTTCTATTTATTAGTAATCACCCCCTCCTTTTTCTGGTGAGTTTATACTGTACTTTTATAGGTTCTTTTATTCTTTCGGGCCTTTCTTTGGTAATCCTTTTCTTTAGCTGATTGAAATGTCTTTTATGTTTTTTTTGTTTTTTCCTTTTACCATGTATATCATCTTTCCAATTCATGACATTATTACACTGTCTTTCCACATTTCTTGTACATCATAGTACACTCTGGAAAACATTATTTACCAATTTTGAAAAATTTATTGTCTTTTTGCTATCTGTTATTCTTTTTTTGACCTGGTAACAACCTGTTATTTTAATTTTTTTTTTTTTTTTTTTTTTTTTTTTTTGGCAAGCATTAATTCTGATAGTGTATTGGGACTTGGCATTATCTTGTATACACTCAAAAATTTTTGCAGTGCTTCTTTGCTCACTTTTTCATTACAAGTAGTGTGTCTGGTGAGAAATTATTTTTTATTGGTGAAATGGCTTGTAACATAACATCTGATTCTGTAATAAGTGTGCAAAAGATAAGGCTTATGTGTTAAAAACCTTATTTAGTACAGATTGGATGAAATTATTTGAGTTTTGGGATTTACCTATAAAGGCTTATTGCAAAAATGTAAGTGGATTTTAAAAAGTGAAAATTTAAAAGAATAGAATTGAAAAACTGTTTTCCAGATGTTCTGTTGAATGAGTTGGGTTGGTGTTCAAAATTCAAAGTGAGATTTCAAGTAAAAAAAAGGTTCAACATCAGTATTTAAACTGAAACAAAGTGTACCATTTGCAGCATTGGACAAAGGCAACAAAGAATTAGACAGACTTGAAAAAATAGGTATAATAGAAAAGATTAACCATTCAAAATGGGGCAACCCCAGCAATGTATGTAAAGAAAAAAAAATAATAAAATTTGTGCTTGTGCTGATTTTTCAACAAGTGTTTAGGACCCCATAACTACTCATTACCAAGTCCAGAGGAAATTTTTGCAAAGTTAAATGGTGGAAAATGTTTTGCAAAGTTGGATCTCTCTGTAGTGTATTTACAAATCCAGGTTGAAGAAGAATACCCAGAGTTAACAACTATAATTTAAATATGTACAAAGGATTGTATAAGTTCAACTGACTTCCCTTTGGTATAAAGATGGCTCCAGCTATATTCCAACAGTTGCTTATCTGGATGATATATTAATTAAAAGTGTATGTAAGTAACAACATATCAGCCATATGAAAACAATTTTTGAAAACATACGAGAGTGCAGATTCAAACTCAGTGAAGAAAAATGCAAATTGTTTTTGCCTAATATCAGGTACCTAGGACAAATCATTGACAAAAATGATCATGAAGCAAATAACTTGCAGGGTTAGAGGGAGATAACTCATGACTTCCAATTGAAGCATTACACAAGGAATAAGGATGATATACCCCACTGATTGTAATAAAGGGTTTGGTTAAAAATTCCTAGCACCTGAGGGAGGCCGGAGTGTACAACGGCTGAAACATTGTACAAATGGCCACAAAGATGAGGACAATAGAACGAATAATGTAAATAATATTTCATCTCAGAAATATAGACAAATACTAAAGAGCTTTTGCTGCAAAACTTTTTGTCTAAATATTCACTGTTTCTTCAAAACAAATTTCTCCTGTTTCTTTGTTTTTTTGTAGTACAAAATGACAGTATTTTTCATATTCTACTGGTGCTAACATCCTGAACAAAATCTTGTTTTTTCTTGTCTTCCCAGTCACTACATTCTTCTCTGAAAATTTGTTTGTATCTTTGAAAATAAGCAGAAAAGCTAATTCTGTCATTTAGATTGTATATAAATTCATTTATGGCATTCGTCACAGCATCAGGAGTAAAAGAACTTGGAGAATTTTCTGTTTTCTTCTGTGTTATTTCTATTAATTTTATGATTCTTTTTCTAATGGTTATAATATAAAGTCTTTATTAGGCACTCATTGTGACGTCTGTAAGAAATACTCTAGACTGACTGAGTTGGTAGAAATCAGGAGCAGCAGCACAATCTGAGTGTTTCGTAGTCTTGTTAATCTTGGTGAGAAATGAACTTTTTGTTAACTTTTAAGAGATAAACACACCCAACAAAAATTTGTGCTCTATGGTTGATCTTGTTGGTAACTAAGTGCATTTGCTTGGACTCTTTGATCTTAAGTGAAATTGCATGGTATTGTGACATGATGTAACTAATGTCTAATCAAAATAAACAGGTAGAACCCCAATAGGTTGTCAACAATAATTTAAAAGTTGTTCAGTTATGAACCCGTTTTAATAATATGCTGATATATAATTGAAATGTCAATTTTTGCTCTGTTTTTGACTTGCAATACAGGTGTTATGACTGTTATTCCAAGCAGAAAGAAATACTAAATTATTCATAAATTCTGTTTTAAATCCCATTTATAGACTTGAAGATAGCATGTGTCACTTGAAAGACAATTAAGCTGCCTGCATTTCAAACTCTTTTCAAAGCGTGTCTCACCTAAAGATCTGCAGAACAAAAAGGTTTTTAGGTGATTTTCCCTTTTAAACTTTGTTGTGCCATATCTTTCATCTAAAGTCTACCTAAACTTAGTCATACAAAGAACTAATAACCATAGTTTGAAAAGTTCCAATAAATATTATGGTGTGTGTATGAACCAAAGGAAAGCAAAAATAAATGAAAAAGATTAACAAATCATGTACAGAAACATTCATTTATGTATGTATATATACAACAGAAAAAATTGTGGGCAATCACAGATTCAAAATTACAAAAAATCAAGCAAATTCTATAAATCTTTCTTGAATGCACTTTTCACCATTGGTTGCAGAGATAAAAATTTTTAAACTCTTTTTTAAAGTTTTTTTCACGTCTTTCCATTGTCTTTGATGAAATTGTCCAGCATTCACTGCCATATTTACGGACAGACATCATGTAACAATCCAGTACTCTTCCTTGTTTCCAACAAAATTTTCCTGTTTCTCAATACTCTACTCAGTCTTTGGAATGCATCTTGGCTATTCCAATACACCTTTGGATCTCAGTGTCACATTTTCCATCCTCTGTTAGAACACTTTCAGAGTATTTAAATTTCTGTACCTGCTTGATTTCAGTATCCCTGACTTGAGTTGGCATTTTGGTCTCCTCTTTTTATTGATGATCAGGCATTCAGTTTTCTTGTAGTTTGTTTACTTCTTTTTATTTCACTTTCTTTAGCTGACTTCTTTAGGAAGTTTTGTAGTTTCCTTTTTGTGTCTGCTATCAGCACTGTATCATCTGCACATCTTATATTGTTCAGATTGTGGCCACCAATGACAAATCTGGGCAAGACTTCCCAAGGTTGTAGGCAATGCACAACCTTATTTACACTATTTACATTGTTCAGATGGTTGTTCTCCTATTTGTTGCCATATTTACGTGTCGTATGCTTCTTAAAATAATAAAAATATTGAGACATCCAGAAGAGATATGGCATATAGAGCAAGAACAATTTACCCTGGTGCATAAAATAAAGGATTCAGTTCATAATTCCAGTCACCAGAAGATGAAGGCTGGATCATACATGAAGATGAGGACAACAGTCTGAATAATGTAAATAATTACAATACTTCATTTCAGAAGTACTGACAAATAAGTCAACCTCTTTCTTTATAATGCATAGAGATTTTAAATTCATTTGGTGAATGTAGGTTTATAATATACAGATGTTTTATGTCCATACTCTGTGCTGAAAAGTTACATACTCTGTTTCAGTGAAAGAAACAAAGAAATGGTACAAAAGTGTATAAGATTGGTGAATACTGATACCAAAATCTCCCCCTAAATAGGGAAAGTAGAATTAAAACTATCCTCAATGGACCAAATAAAAAGTTAAGTTTGAAATTGTAAGGTTATCAAATATAAAAACAGGCACTGGAAGAAGGCCAGATGATGCAACGGTCTTCCACAGGTGAGTATAACTAACAAAAATGAGCAGGTAGGGCGGAATAGGAAAGTGTATTATCTGTTTGTTTTCTTTTGCCTTGGACGGGGATGCAAAAAACACCACCAAAAAAAATGAAATTTTGATTAATGGATTTGTCTTTCTGGAATGAATGCTAGAAATGCTAACTCTAATTTATTTTATTTTTTTTATGTCTTATTGTAGGTAAATGGCCACTATGTGCTCAAAAGTGGAACAGATTTCCGTAACCTGAGCAAGGTGATATTGGAGTGGCCAACCTCAGGGCCAGGGGAGGTCAAAATAACAGTAGAACGCGTTGATCTTGATTCATCATATCCCGAAGATGATGAGACTAAAGAAATTGTTACTAATTATTTAAGTAAGTAAAAAAAAAAACAAAAAAAAACATTTTAATTTTTTTTTTTTTTTTTTCAGGCAGGGGAACCTCTTTCATTTTTTTTTTTTTTTTTTTTTTTTTTTTTGTCAATTAAATGTTTTGGTTGATATTTTCATCTGGTGAAGTGCAATTATACCATGTTGTTAGTAATGGTACACTTGTTAGTGACTACAAAGTCTTGTGGAATGCAGTGTACAGTGTGCTGAATAATGGGTCAAGTAGTACCAGTATTGAATTGGGATGGGATTTGATGAAATGTTTCTTTATGTTGAGTGATTACTCTCCTTGTCAGTTGCCAGTGGTTCTGTCTGACATCACTTCTAGGTGCCCACAGTTTTCATGTGCTACTGATGTCTGTCCAGAATTTACATATTCTTGTTAACCTGACTGTTGTCTGGGGAAAAATAGAGCACTTATCATCTTGGAGATATAGGGCCTTGTTTTTCTGGCTGCAGCTATCATTCTGTGGCTTCATGGTTTCCATAGCTACACCATCTCTTTATCAATTGTATTGCACATACATCATTTGGGTGAATCCATTTCTGCAAGTAGATGATGGCAAAATCATCCAGCGAATCCTTGTTTTTAATTTTTTGCTATTTCAGTTTACCTTGCAGCAGTTAAATGACTTGTGCTGTTACTATCTTGGCACTTGGTACCAGAGGAGTTCTTTACAAGTCTTGTAGAATCTGTATGGGATCAGCTAAGAACTGTTTTGTGGACACATGAGGACAAATGACTTATTAAGCATGTGGTCATAATGTTTTAGCTTATTAGTGTATTTAATAAGTATGTATGTGTGTGTACATTATAATTACTGGCTTGTAAGACATCCCTTTCCCTAAATCTGTTTTCAAATATGACTAATGAACTCATAGATAACCTCTTACCCTCAAAATGAGATCATGTCCTTTGTGCAGTCTGCCAAAGGAGGGGAAAAAAGAATAAATCTTGTGTTTAGCTCATATTATTTTTTGACTGACTTTATTTTATGGAAATGATTTGTCCTCTGCCATTGTCTTGGCCAATAAAATAATTCATCACCTTTATAAAAGGATTTGCTTTTGTCTGAAGGGGCATTTTTTGTTTTGAAATTGTGTATTTTTGAGTGTTGGTAGAGTGAGTTAGCTGTGTGCTATCCTTTACTGTCCATTTTTTTTTTTTTTTTTTTTTTGCTTCAATGACATATCCTATGTGCTAGGATTACTGATGTCTTGCACTACATATCTAAGATGAGTTTCATTGGACACTAATGCAAGAGTCTGGCTTATAAACAAAGAAATATTGTACTGTGTGTATTTTACCAAACAATCTTTGTATCTTTGTAAACATAGTTTTCTTAAGCTCTCTGTAAATTAATGGGGATTTTACTACCTCAATTATTTTTTGAACACCACTGCTCCTGTTATGGCAGGAAAACATTATCCTTTGAAATGAAACAGCAATGGAGAACTATTGCTAAATTTTTGATACTCCAAAAAAGTATACCATCCTTAACACATGGTTTTACCATCCCACAAAACCCTGTATCACATGGCATAGCCCAGATAATCTATTAAGAGTTACTGATTTCAGCATCTCAGACTCTTGGATTAGGAAATATATGACAGATGTTAGAGTACACAACTCTTATTTTGAATCTGATCATAGATTAGTTGTAACTAGACTGACAACACCAGCCAAAAAAATACCTTTCTTCTGTCCACATAAACTATGAAAAACATTCAAGCCCTTAAAAATGAAAGGGTAAATTTAGAATTCAGTCATAAACTAGTCCAAGTCAGTGTCAATAAATCTTAGTTAAAACAACACAGAGCAATCAAATAATGTTATCATATCTTCATTAGCTGAAACATGTGAGACCATTCCAAAAATATTTGGAAGGAAATAGATACATGCATGGGATGACAATCCTGAATTGAAAAAACTGATACAAGTAAGAAACAAACTGAAGAGAAAAATAGAAGAGAAATAACTAGACAATTAAAGAGCATGAAAAAAACTAGTTAACACTTTCAGAAACCAATATTTTGGTAAAACTGAAAACAATGAAATGTGGAGAAAAGTGGAAAGTTACAATAACATCAGACAATCAAATCTACAACAGAAAAAATATAATTTCTCAAAAAACACTTTGAGTTAGATTCCAACTCTGACTAAAGATTCATGCAGAAATAGAACATTTACCAATATGCATCCAATTATTTCAAAGTCTGTTTCCAAACATAAACCATAATGAAACTACGGATGAAAAAAATTAAGAAAGCTAATAAAAACTAACAAACAATAAAGCATCACTTGATACTGAGGCTGAACTTTTGAAAATAGCTTAATTTTTCTCCAGATTCAATAACCAGTTTCTCAATTTTATGAAATAAATTTGGGATCAGAAATGCATCTCCAAAATGTGGGGTTTATTTCACATTAAGATGCACTATGGAAACAAAAAAGGTACCCCTCAAGATCTACACACATACAGAGGTTAATCAATTAATTCCATTATAGTGAAAGTATTAAAGAACATTATATTAACTAGACTCATTGTTTTTTTGAAAGTCTTTTACTCATGACCCAATTTGGGTTTCATTCTGGGAAGGGATGTAATGATGGCTTATATGTCATCAAACAACTCCAAAACTTTGCTTATCTCTCTAATAAGAAAACCCAAACAGCATGGTTGGTTGGCTTTTTAGCCTTTTGTTTAGTATCTTTGATGTAAATATTCAATTTTGACTTTTGTATTGAGCACTTTTTTGTTGTTCATACCTTAGGTGCCGCTGCTTTCTGCCTTTTTGTGTTGATCTAAATGTATATATACTAGCAGTATAGCCCAGTGTTGCTCGGGTGTAAAGAAAGCTTTAAAACTAATCCATGGTCCTGGAGCTCAGACACTTTGAAACATTGGCACGAAAGACTAAAAAGCAATAGTTGTTTCAAGTTAAAGCGAAACCGTAGACTGAAAGAAAAATGAATGGATGTAAGTCAAATTTTGATTTCCTGTCATCGATATCAAATTTTCTACACTATTGTAAGAACTGCAACCTTGAAACTTCTGAATATCGTTTCTTATGTCTTTGTCTAAGAATGTATCAAATTTGATTAAAATTGGACCACTCCTTCTATAATCGATTTTCAATATTTATCAGGGGGACCTCGACACAAAACCTAGCTAAGAACACTCGCAGACGCTTATAGTACAACAGTGTAAATTTTCAAGAAAATCAGTCCAGCTGTTTCAGAGTCTATAGGTAACGGAGACACACACGCAGACAAAGTTCCATTTATAAATAAGTTTATATATATATATATATATATATATATATATATTATAAACTTTCATTTTCTATTATTTTTAAGTCAATTGCATTAAAAATAATAGAAAACGTAAGTTCATAAAATATATATATATATTTATATATTCAAAAATCGACAAGAAAATCAAGAACAGGAAAATCAACTGGTTGCATTATGGTGAAAGTATTAATGAACATTATATTAACTAGACTCTCATTGCTTTTTGAAAGTCAATTCCTCACAACCCAATTTGGATTTTGTTCTGGTAAGAGATATAATGATGGCATATATGCCATCGAACAACTCCAAGAAATTGCTTATCTCTTTAGGAAAATATATACCTGTTATGTCATGCTCATATCAGCATATGACCACATCAGTAAAGACTTCCTTTTCACATCATTAGAAATTGCCTACTGAATCCACTAAAATGAATCGATTTAACAGAGAAGCCTTATTGGTTAACAAAATTATACATGAACCCCAGTATGGAAACATTTCAAACTTCATCAGGAGAATGACAAGGAGAACATGAGAGCACAAGACTATTTGATTTTTTTAAGCAATATCCTGCGCATTTACAAACTTAGATGTGAATTGATGGGCACTAACCATTTAAGCATTCCATACCACATCTGAAATAAATAAGACGACAATCCTACTTTCTCTCCCAAGGTCAATTTACTGATGATGAATAGGGTTATTTTCATGACAGGTATTCATCATGGGGATAAAACTGATCATGGGCAAAAAAATCAACATCTTTTAGCAAGAGTTTCAAGAAATATGGCTCAAAATACTTTTCCAAAACTGAAACAATGATCTAGAATTGGATCGAAAGCAGTGATGGCACCCGATCCTGAATCCACCATAAAAATTCAGGATGTGGATTTTTAGTAAATACCAAACATTTGAAATACTCAGTGTATGGATCAGTTCAAACAAATTTAGCATAAGGGACAAAGAAATTAAACATAGATTTGGCTGCAATAGACGTAGATTTTCTTTGACATCACAAATTGCTACAAAAGCAAAACATTAGCACAAAACTTTGAGTCGTGTTCTGAAATAACCTCGTCATCAAATTGAGACTTTCACATGGATGTTGTGTATGGTGCCAAACCTGTTTAGAAACATCTAATCTGTCAACTGCATACAATTGCTTTCTAAGATCAACAGTTAAAAATAGTTTTGAGCAAATGAAGCCTTTGGATCTTGGCAAAGACCACTCTTCTTCAAACATTGTGAACTGGCACCACAGAATCACAAACAAAGAATTGTATCAAATAAGAGAAACCACATCACTTGAGGACTTTCAACAGCAGCAACAGCTAAAATGAATATCGCATGTAACCTGAAGAGAAAATAATGACATAATCAAGATGTTGACATTCCACACTACTTCAAATAAAAGGTTAGGAAGGAAACCCCCATTAATACTGGAAAGAGCAATAACAACTACTGGATTTGAGAAACCTAGTTTCCTGAGAAATTGTTTTAAAAGAAAGATTTTTATAAATTTCAACCAAAAGCAGCAAAACTGGTTGTACAGTTAATGAATGTTGAATGCTTTCTTATAAGAAAACAGCTAATATTACCTTTATGAGTGCTTACAAACACATACTATGTGTGCCTGTGTCTACCCAACCTATGTATTTATCCAGGCATATTCACTTCATTTCTCATATTGGAAGTGGATCAAATTTTTTTTGGTTGTATATTTACAGATATTGTTGGTAGCAAATTAGATGAAGTTCTAGGAAATATCTCTGTACCATTGGATGGAAGGTTCACCGCTGTGCGCACAAGAGAAACTAATCTAGGTATGTTATTTATTTTCTCTTATGAGGTTAACATAAATTTTCCTGACCCTGTTTTGCACGATGTTAGAAAAATTTACAAAGTGTTTTTGAAGTTTACTTCATTCTATATTGCATGTATGGATACATTTTTCAAGAATTCTTAATGTTAACTCATTTCATTTTCTATAGGATCTTTTTCACTCCACATAGTTGTAAACAATCCATTTCCTATCACCATTGAGCAGAGAATTACAGATAGAAATGTAATCCATTCATTTTTTTTTTCTGCTAAATTGTGAGATACTGAAATTGTTTACAACATGCATATGAGATATATGAAGTATTTCTATGATGTCTTGTCTCATTTTGATTGGGTCATTTTCAATGCCCTCTGGCCTGTTGGAATGTTCATTTTTAGCAAACCACTTACAAGCACCATAAATATACAAAAGCTTTCCAGAATCTGTTTAGTGACTCCTCCATGTTGCATCTTCGTCCTCATTTATGTCAGTGAACCAAAACACCAGGAAGGGTCTATTACAAGTTCATAAGAAAATGACAAATTTGGAAAAAGAAAATAAGGACTTGAACTATATATTTTCAATATATTCAGAGCTTCAGTTGGTTATTTTTAGTGGGTAGTTTGATGATGCTAAGGATAATTCCTGCCATATCAGAATAACAGATCGGCTCTTCCTATTACTAATCTCAGCCCATGTCAACATCATGACATCTAGTTGATACATTGGAACTATCCAAGGGACAGTATTTCCCTCACTAAGGGTGGACCAGAACTGGCTACTTCAGTCCCAGCTGTGACTGTTAATATAGACCAGTAACTGTAAATCAACAATGTCCAGTTTGTTGTGGCTTGATTCCTTCAAAAGCCCTCATCCACTTTTTTATTCTTCCATTCCCTTTCAGTCAAGTGGTTAACTTCTTTGAAGACCATATCTCACAGGTTTATCACTTGTCATAAAACATGCAACATCTGAAACCATGATAAAATCTCTATGTGGGTGCCCCAGCCATAGCGCCAAAAGAGCAAAGTCAACTATCAACCACTGAAAATCATTTCCTTACATTGTTTTTTGTTAAATGTAAGATAACAGGTTAAAAAAATGAAATGGGTAAGTTGTCAATGCTCAAAACCCCAGGTGGTTACTTTATTTTGAAAAATTCTACAAATAAAAAGGGAAATAATTATCTTAGCCTTCATTCAATAACTCATTGTTGAGTAAGCTCAATGAATGTATGGATGCACAGATTTCGTCAACTGTTCTTAGATTTTTTTAAATTAGATATGGATGTTGTACTCAGCCCAAGTTACACTGATGAGCTACAGTTACCACACACTATATATATATATATATATATATATATATATATGCAAGTTTTGTTAAAAATGACAGACAAGTTGCTGTGGTTAAGTTTTTATATAATTTTTTGTGATCTTATTTTTCTTTTCAGAACATAGATTATATAGAAATTGTTAGAATGTTTTACTTCTTAAAGAACTGTTATACTTTTAGCCATTATCAAGGACGAATTTTATTTTATTTTTAACTGAATATATAGATTGTTTTGTGTATGTATGTATAAAAATGGCTAAAAATAATGGAAACATTAATTTAAAAAAAAAAGCCAAAACTTTACAATATCAACTATGAACATGGCTACAATGGGCTCCCTGTGTTTGTAATATAAATCATTCGTGTGACTAAACATACATACATACATACATACATAAACAAAACAATCTATATATTCTGTTAAAAGTAAGGGAGAATTCATTCTTGATAATGGCCAAAAGTATTGCCAAAAAACGCTTAGAGAAATAAAACATTCAAACAGTGTTTATGTAATTTATATACTGAAAAGAAAAAAAATTATAAGATCACATGAAAAATTATATAAAAAAAACTTAACCAGCAGCACCTTGTTTGTCATTTTTAATTAAACTTGCATAAAATAGGGATTACTGCCTAAATACACACACACACATACACATACAGAGTGTCTGATGAGTAAATTGTTGCATATTATATTTTTAATTTTGTGCATGCTTGTTATTTTTGATTTTGTACAATATAGTAGGGTCAGTTGGGCATTATCTGTAAGAAAAAAGACCTCAATGATACAATTCACTTCACTAGAAATTTGGAAACAACATGCTTAGCATTCATGCCAGAAGGTTTAATAAAAACATTTCAAAGTGTATATCCACTAAAATTACATTTATGACAGAGCATCTATAAATATAGAAACTGACAGTCACAATGCAGTGTTCATTCTTATGTCCACTGCATTGTAAATTTTCAGTTTCACACTCCAGTGCATGCCTAATGTTTGGGGGTTATTTATGATCATGGCCTAGATTATTTATTTTATTTATATATTTGTCTATTTTTTTTATTTGGATAATTTTCATTTGTGTATTTTTTTTTAGGTTTTCTATTTTGCTATTTTGTTTACTAGATTTATGTAAGTTGTGGGATTTTATTTTTTTTTTTTATCATGATGTGGTTGTAGGTAGTGTTGTAGGAATTTTTGTGTCTGCATTTTGAAATTAGCACCGATCTTTTGTTTAAGAGTTTATCTTGTTCTGGAAAGGTGATTATCATTATTTTCTTTTGGCAAAGGTTACATTGTTATTGGAAGCTGGCACTATTTTTCTCATTTTTATCTTATTTTGGCCAGTGTGTCTTGGTTTGTGTTTTTGAGTTACTATGTCTGCTGGTAGAGGTTGCTGCTCTTAGCGTATGTTTTGTTTCATGAAACCTTATTATCAGCAAAACCTCTGCCAGCAATTTTCAGCTTTACATCCTGATATTTTTCTCAAATGTTATAATTATTATCGCTATTCTACTTGATAACATTTATGTTCCTGATAATGACTAGAGATGAGTGAAAATACTTGAACAAAATGGACTTAGTATTCATTTGTAAATATTTACTTTTCTTTCTTGCCAGGTAATTTTATTACGGATATCATGTTAGCTGCCACTCATGCTGATGCAGCCATGATAAACTCAGGAACATTACGGTCAGACAGAATTCATGAAAAAGGAGAATTCACATTACAGGACCTGATGGATGTTCTTCCTATGGTTGACCCGTTGGTTGTGTTACGGATCACAGGTGAGTTTGCACTTCAATATGCCTATTGGATCTACAGGAGGAAGATTTGAATGATTCTAAGAAATTAATTTCTAAATTGCCAGTTGTAAAATATGCTTCTTTGTTTACATTATTTGTTGTTCTATGCTGAATGTTCTAATTTAGTTAAAAACGATTTATTTTGCCATGAATTTCCCATTGACCATTGAATGGGTTAAATTTGTATCATCTAGATATGGACAGCTATCTGTAGATTAAATAAAGTGTTTCATTTGAGATATCTAAATTGACAGATACCTGAAAAATGTGCAAGTGCACAATGGCCAAAATGTTGTGATAATAACAATAAAGATGAGGATATCAGACCAACAACGAATAATATAAATATTAATAACGTCTCATTCAGGAATTTCAGACATATGTACTTGGCATTGTTTTGTTTCCAAGTTTATGGCTTTTGAAGAATAAAACCTTTTCATTTGAAAGAAGTCTCATGACTTTGCAGAATTTTTTTATTTAAAGAATTCCTGATTTTGTTTCAGTAGGGACTCACAAAGAAGCTCTTCATTGTTTGTGCCTTTGGGGTCCAAGCCTAAACTGACCTCTGATATAAACTTTGGTGCTACATTTTTAAATTTTCTATCTCATTTCTTTTAGTTTTCTTTCAAAAACATTTATATATTCATGATATATTTATTCTGTATCAAGATGCAGTTCGGTATGTCTTTTAAAAATTTTTTCAAATTTGATACCTTTTAGTAAGCATTAAAATTAATTTTCAAATTTAGTTAGTATTTCTGAATTTTATTGTATCACAACTAATAATTGGGGATTTGGTTAAGAATTTCTACTATTCTCTTTTAACCAATAATTGTAATTAGAAGAAAATGATTATATAGTTTATTGGCATTGATGTGTTGTGAGACAAAAGGTTGATATGAAGGAATGGTTGTATAATAATTGAGACACTTCTCAATAAACAAATAAGGATTAAAATTTCAAAAGTATGTGTTTGTCAAAATTCAGAATATATACATAGTTGTTTGAAAGGTGCCATTGATAAGGAAAGCAATTAGGTGTAAGGATGTTGTCGCTAGAGCTGGGAGTTGACTGATTTCTTCAGTTGGCTAGCCAGTCACAGTTGAGGTTCAAGAGATAGTTCTGGATCAGATCAGTGGAATCAAGCCTTTTACCGCTTTATCACAAAGTGTTTGAGGCTATTATCAGTACTGAAATGATTCAACATCTCACATCTAACAACTTATCTGACAAGCAGTATAGCTTTCGCTTTTCCAGGTCTACTTCTGATGTGCTAACGGCTGACACCAAATATATTTGTCAAACTCTTGATAAGAATGGTGAAACTCTAGCTGCTGCCCTGGATGTCTCGAAAACATTTGACAGGATTTGGCATGCTGACCTTCTGTGCAAGCTGCAGAGCTATGGTATAACTGGATGATCATTCAATTTAATCTACTTGTTGTCTTCAAATTGTAAAATGAAGGTTGTTTTGAATGAGCATGCTTCCAAATCCTTTCATGTAAACTTTGCTGTCCCTCAAGGCTCTGTCCTAGGTTTTCCGGATCTTCATCAAAGATCTTCCTCGTGTAATCACTTCCCAAGTAGGCATGTATGCAGATGACACCAACATCTACTGAATAAGAAATCTGCTAGGGCTGACAAAGTAAACCTGACTCCAACTCTTGGAAAAAACCTCCAATCTATGATGGATTGGGGTAAGAAATGGTTTGTAAATTTTAATGCTTCCAAAACTACCTTTCATCAGTATGGATCACGTTAGTCTCTCTGAAAGCAATACACTGTGCCTCCTTGGTTTCACTCTCTCAATAGATAAGTGGAATGAATATATAAGTCAATAGCTATATATACTGATAAGGTTTGGTTGCTGTGCTGAGCCAGGAAGTTTTCCTCATCAGAATCCATCTTGCACATTTATAAATCTACCATTTCTCTGTGCATTGAATACTGTTGCTATATTTGGTCAGGTGCTCCTGCTATTTATCTCGAGGTTCTCAATAAAATCCAAAGGAGGATCTCCAATGTAATTGATCTCTGTTTGGCAGCTTGACTTCAGTTATTTTTTCACTGACAGTATGTGACTTCCCTCTGTCTCTTTTACAAATATTTTCATGGCTTCTGCTCTGATGAACTTCATTCCCTGGTGCTCCCTCCACATGAATTTACTTGGGCTACTAGATTGGCATCTTGGTTCCACTCCCTTTTACTGTCAAAATAGGCAAATGTAACTACTTTTACTCTATCAGTTTCTTTTCTCGCATTTCCTGTCTGTGGAACTCCTTTCTGCATACTTGCTTTCCTAATAGCTACAATCTCCAAAAATTTAAGTGCAATGTCAATTGCTGTCTTCTATCTCCTTAACTCCCATCTTTCTCCTATCATTTCTTCAACATCCCCTGATCCTTCTTTGTTTTTTCTCTCTTGCCTCGCCTCTCACTGTAACACCCTGCACACCACTGGCAGTACTGCCTTGCTTTGGAGGGAAATTATTATAAAAAAGAGAAATATGATATAATTGATATAAAGAAAAAATATTTCCCTTATATTTATTTATATATAGTGTTATGTTTCACATTTCTTTGTGTGTAGTAGTAGTTATAGCATAGCTCTCTGTATCTTTAGTGACAACAGGTTTTTTCTGTTTCTTAACTATCCAGTTATTCTCTATTTATAATTGCCTGTTAATTTGCATATGATACTGCACCTCCCTGAACTACAGAGGCCATACACTCTTGTTTTTTTTCTTCTGCTATTCCTGATTATTTTTGTATTGTTTTGTCCTTCCTCTTCATTTTCTTTTCTCTTTAATGATGATTTTGGTCTCTCTTCATTTTCTTCATTATATTTGTCTCTCTTTTCATTCTCACTTTCTTCTATTTTCTTCTCTGTTCCACTTTTGTAACTTTCTGCCTCTTCTTGTTCCTGACCTTACATTTCTACATCATCCGACTTATTTCTGCTTCTGAACTGATCTGCATGTTCCAGTATATTTTGTCCCTTTTTCTCAAGTATAGCCATGTTGTGTCTTTTTTTATCAGGAAATTTGCTTCTTCTTATATATTCTTTCTATTTGTAGAGCTACTATTACATCTCCATTGCCATTTTCTATGGTTAGTTTGTACTTTATTTCCTTAAAGGGTCGCTCTACAATTGCCCCATATATTATTTTTTATTCTCTCTACTATTCTGCTTAATATTGGATCTTGCTTTGTTTCTATTTTGAGTTTCTTTAGAGGAAAAATGTTCGTTCCCTCTCAGTATATTTATCTTCAGTATTTTCTTGTTTTTCTTCTGTTTCACTTTTGAACTGTAATCTTGTGAGGAATAGTGTTTTCTTTTATATATACTATGTCAAAATTGAATGCCATGATTTTTATTGCCCTTCTTAAAGTTCTTGATGTGACTTTTAGCAATTCTTTTTTTGGGTTAAATATGAATTTCAATTGTTTGTGGCTTGATTTTAATGAGAATTTTTTCCCATCAAAAAGTTTCGTGCCCTTTTCATGCTCCATACAATTGCTAGCACTTCTTTTTTAATTTTTTAGTAGTTAATTTCTGCTGATGTTGACTTTGATATGTACGTGATTGAGTGTCCTTCTGATAGAACAGCAGCAATCGCCTTTTCATGTTTCAAAAGGGATGGTTTGCTTTTGTGTCGAGTCAAATTCACTGTTTTGGGGGGTTTTATTTTGCATAATTGTGCAATGGCTCTATTATGTCACTGTATCTTGGTATGTATTTACCATTAAAATTTATCAGCCCTAAAAAAACTTTTCTTATTTATTGGAGCAGCTATTTCTGTTATTGTCTATCATGCTTTCTTTTGATATTTGATATCCTAAATATCATATCTTCTTATGGTCAAAATTACATTTATCTTTGTTTATGGTCAAGCCTGCCTTTTTTTTATTCAGACTAAAATTTGCTTTGATTTATATTTGAATTCTTCTTTAGTTCTTGCTCCTACACCTATATTGTCCTGGTATATTGTCATATTTTTTATTTTTCCTAATAAGATTCTTTCAATTGCTTTTTGAATAATATGGCTGGAAATCTTTATCCCAAATGATAAAGTCCATCTTAATAAACCTATGGGGGGTGTTTATCGTGGTTATTTCCTTGATTTTCTTGTCAATTTCTGCTTGATTGTATGCTGACTTGAGATCAATTTTTGCAAAGTACTCTGTTAACTCGTGGCTTGCAGTTTTGATATTTGGCAAAGGAAATGAGTTTGAACATATCTGGTGATTAACCCCTATCTTGTAATCACCACATATCCTTAAATCCCTGTCAGGTTTCTTTATTGCTAATATCGGTGATGCCCAATTACTACCACCTTGTGTTACTCTTTCTAGATTGCCTTGTATCATTTTGTTTAATTTGGCTACTACCAAAGTTAGGATATGAATTGGAACTTTTCTTGACTACTTTCAGTGATAGTTTTCCCTTAGTCAAATGCTTGCTTTATAGCCTTTCAGTAATCCTTTTTCATTTTCTTCTGCTTCCATGGAATTGATTAGTCTTGCTGCATCTACTTTTAATACATTGATCCCTAATAATCTGTGATCTTTTTTGCATGCTATAACTGTAATGGGAATTATTTCAAAATGCTTGTCAGTTTCAAAATTGCCGTGAAATGTACCCATTGTTTTTATTGGTTGTTCCATCAAATTGCTTTTTTCTTAATTTAGGTTGTCCTAATTTTATCCAGAAAGTTTTTGGCATCACCATAACTTTGCTGCCTGTATCAACTTGCATATTAAATACTTGGCTATTTATCCTCATTTTTCTCCACCACTTTTTTGTGTATTCATTGTAAATATTTCAGTGTTTACTTTTTCTATTTGCTTTTCGTATTTGCATACATTCTAAAAATGATCTCTTTTTTTTGCAATTTGAGCAAATTTTTCTTAGAACTGAACATTTGTACTTTTCTCTCTTGTGATTTTTTTCTACAATATCTGTTTAGTTATGGATTTGGTTGTGCTTGTCTTGTATGTCTTGAATTCTTTTGGTTGATATTAAATCCTCTAATCAACTCTAATTTTTGCAAAAAACTTGATGCTAACTTCCAAACTTATTCTGCTACTTTGTAGACATTCTAATATTTTTCACTTGTGTTTTTGGTCTTGCAAGCCTTCATTTAATTTAAGAAGAATCAATTCATCTTCTATAGTCATTTTTATGCTCCCAATTTTCAAATTCACAATACTTGGTTTGTTCTTTCAATCTGTGTAAGTATTTTATAATAGACTCATTTGGTAAATTGTCTCATTTCTAAAAACTTGGTTCTTTCAGTGATTACCAATCACTTTTTTGGTTTTATGTTCGTTTTTGTAATTTTCACAATTTCTTCAAATGTAAATTTCTTCTAATTCCATTGTCAACATTTTCTTCACAGCTTTGCACCCGGCTATAGCAAGAAATAAATTGGTTATCTCGTTTTCTCCTCTGTCGGTCTTTGAGTCTCTTAATTTTTTTTCTTCTTGTAAATGCAGCAAAAGTTCTTATCCATTTTTCTATGTGTTCTGGGTCACCCAGTGAATTTAAGGAGCCTATCAGTGATGCCAGTATGTTTTGCATTCTTTTGTGCATAGTAGTAGTTGTAGCACAGCTCTCCATATCCTTTGTGATGACATGGTTTTTCTGTTTCTTACCTCTCCAGTTATTCTCTTGTTATACTTGCTATTAATTTGCATATGTTACTATAGTGCCTATACACAGTATAAATATGAAGGGGTTGTTGAAATTTCTCCACCCAACCAAGAAGCTCTTCAAAAGTATTTGGTCAGATTTCGGGAAGATAATTGAGCCAAGTACTTTTCAACACCCCTTTCTAAGTTAATCTTTTTCAGCTATCTATAGTTTTGAATTGTAGCATGGGTTTTGCTATAAATTGTTAACAAATAATATCCATTATACCTCTGATGACATAGAACAATGTTAAACAAGGGTACATAACTCCAGCTACCTATTTCAGTGTGTTGTTGCTTGTAACATTTTGAAGCAACCAGTGGGATTGATTTTGACTGCTACTTCTCCAGAAAGGAATGAATTAACTGATTAACAAACAAAAGCCAAGAAGAAGAAAAAAATCCAGGTTCATCTTTGCTATAATCTTCTTGTTTGATTAAAATCTCCATTCTAGAGGTTTAAACCTGCTCAGCAGATCTATTTTTGTATGAGCATTGTCAATACTATTTCTAAACATTGGTTGTTTTATCTTCATTTCATATCTTGCCACCAAAAACTATTCCTAGAGTTATGCATTAATATATATGTATGTGCATGCAAACACCCTCTCCCAACACACACACACACACACACACACACAGCATTGATTTTTTTCCCTACTGCCAATGGGCAAAGTCTTGCCAAATAGTTTTATCAGACAAATAGAAAAAAGTCAGTTACAATTTAATATTTTGATCAGTAATTTTACTCTTTTTATCCTCAGATCTTTTCTTTTTGGAATAATTGGTTTATTATAATTTGAACATTTTTTTCCTCGGCTTTTTTAGTCTGATGTCGAAGAGTGTGCACAGAGTACAGTTCTGTTGGCTGTTTGATTTTCTTTTGGTCAATATAAATATGTTCATAATTTATCTTACCATTAGCTCATGCATCTCTTTCAGGGGTCATTGCAAAGGTTAAATACAAAATTAAAACCACTATTAACATCTGTACATGCTATGTAAATTAGTTTAGGGGCCGTAAGAATTTCTACTGAATTACCATAATTTTGTCAAGCATAAAAGAAGGGCTGATGCTGAGTTATGGATTTACATGTACCACACTCATATACATACATACACACACATGTGTGTGTGTGTGTATATATATATATATATATATATATATATATACACACACACACTGAGTTATGGATATACCTGCACTACAGAGATATATACACACACAGATATGTGTGTGGATGTATGTATATGTGTGTGGTGCAGGTAAATCCATAACTCAGTATGTCATTATCTCATTTTTATATATATATATATATATATATATAAACAACCTACACTTAATAAAATCACATTTAAATCTAGTCATAACACATTACATTGCATTTAAATATATGGTTCTATCATTTCGAGCTCTTACGCGGTGTGATGTCATAGAACCGCATTACAAATTTATGAACTACGTTTGCTATTTTTGGTAACTGTTGCCATTGCTTAGCGGAGTTTTATGTCAACACAAGATAAAATTATCACTGATGGTGGATGTTTTTGTGTAAATGTCCTTGTAACCTCTCTGAAGATGGCTCATGTGAGCTGAAAGCTTAGAACCAACTTAATGAAAAATTATCCAAATGTTGGAGAATTTTTATCTTTATTTTCAACTGAAATTAAAACCAAAATATGATGTTTAGAACGCCTCATGATTAAACATAATAGACATTCAT
The DNA here is from genome assembly GCA_037127315.1 of Ascarosepion bandense. Taxonomy (NCBI): domain Eukaryota; kingdom Metazoa; phylum Mollusca; class Cephalopoda; order Sepiida; family Sepiidae; genus Ascarosepion; species Ascarosepion bandense. Next base: position 1,326,229 of record JBBBDQ010001818.1, read on the forward strand.
TGTCTCTTATATTTAATAGTATACTAGCCGTATAGCCTGGCGTTGCTTGGGTGTAATGAAAGCTTTAAAACTAATCCATGGTCCTGGAGCTCAGACTCTTTGGACATTGGCACGAAAGACTAAAAAGCAATAGTTGTTTCCAGTTAAAGCGAAACCGTAGACTGAAAGAAAAATAAATGGATGTAAGCCAAATTTTGATTTCCTGATATCAATATCAAATTTTCTACACTATTGTAAGAACTGCAATCTTGAAACTTCTAAATGTGGTTTCTTATGTCTTTGTCTATGAGTGTATCAAATTTGATTAAAATCGGACCACTCCTTCTATAACCCGATTTTTTTCGATTATCGATTTTTGATATTTATCGGGGTTACCTCGACACAAAACCTAGCTAAGAACACTTGCAGACACTTATAGTACAATTGTGTAAATTTTCAAGAAAATCGGTTCAGCCGTTTTGGAGTCTATAGGTAATGGACACACACACACACACACAAAGTTTCATTTATAAATAAGTTTAGATATGTATATATCTATCTCTCTCACTCTCTCTCTCTCTCTCTCTCTCTCTATATATATATATATATATATATATATATATATATATAATGAGATAATGACGCATAAATTTTTATATATCAAGAACAGTATTGAGAGAAAAATCTATGACATAGTTGAAGAAGTTTTTATTGGATGCATGTATAGGTGCACCAACATAACAAATTTAGTCTGATGAAGTTCTAAAGAATAAAATGTGTCACATGAAAACTTTTCCATTTTGTTATATGTACACACACACACACACACACACACACCTTATGTGCTATAAATTTCCTCTAATAATAACAACACTGATGATGAAACCTCATTGCTTACTGTTCTGTATTTTACTGCTGAGCTAAACGTGTAAAACTGAAATGATTCCTTCAGTGATTATGTTCTGCAATTCCTTTTTCGTCTCCCCCACAGTCTGCTATCATGTCTTCTGTTTGGCTCAGCTAAACTGAGTGACTTGATGACAGTTTAGTCATTAGTATAATTTGTAGCCAGAATTTGGCTGTAAAAAATGGAGTTGTTGCCAAAAGCAGCTCAAATTAAGAATGCCTAAAGCTATTGGAATATTGAATGGTGTTTATATACATATCGATATAGGCCTTTGTAGATGTGTGCATAGGCATATATGTGTGTAATCTACACAGACACAATACATGCTTGCACATTATATATATATATATATATATATATATATATATATATATATATATTCTTAGTGTGTGTGTGTGTTTATATACACACACATGAATGCACATTTGTATGCAGTGCAGTTTTTTTAATATTCATTGTTGATCTCCATTCACTACTTGTGAATAGTTGTGGTTAAATAATTTAGATTATTTTCTTCTTATTGTTAATTACTGTTTCTGTTGCCAACAGCAATTAATGGATTTCTGCTACTGGAGATTGAAGAACTTTCTATTATCTTTATTTTACCATTTCCTCTTTGCACTTCTTCAAAATTGAAGAACTTCCTTTTTATTTATTTATTTTATTTTTTGTATATTTTAGGTGCTCAGCTGATTGAAGCTTTGGAGAACAGTGTTTCACAATATCCAAAACTTGAAGGGCGGTTCAGTCAAGTATCAGGAATCATTTTTGGATTTGATCCCAGCAAACCCCCAGGCCAAAGGGTTGAAGCTGGCTTAGTTAAAGTCCAGGATGAATACTTAGATCTAAAAAAGGTTGGTTGTGCTTTTCTTTAAATATCATTTTAAAATTGCCTACTGTTCTTTTCATCATTGTCAGATGGGAATTTTATTTTGGTGGTAGGAGTATGTGAATATTTTGAAAAAATATGACATTAACAAAAAAATTTTTATTTTCAAGTATTCACTTTTCAGGATAAAATATTTATATTTAGAATTAAATTTCCTGGTATACATTAAGTTTTGATATTTGTTTGCTTATAAAATATTTTTTATGAAAATTATTATTATCCATTTCTTGTTGATTGTTGCTAAATTATTGAAATGATGACCATGATAATTGTTTATTTAAAATACTTTATTGTTTTGACTGACATTAATATCACAGTGATCAATATAATTGACTTCTTTATAATTGTAATTATCAGTAAAATTATTATTCTCAGGAGGATTATTCATATCTATACACTATTTGTTGTATGTTAAACCCGTTACACTTTTTCCTATTATAGAAATAAAAAATTGTATCACATTTTTTGTCTATTTTGTATCAGGGGTTTTGCGAAAATGAAGTGACTCCTGATTTGATTGTTTGAAATGGAGATAAACAAGCAAATATAGAAGGAAAAACTGGGAAATACAAAGAAGTTTTTATGCTTGTAAATGAATTAGTCACAAATTTTTTTTTCTTTTTGTTATTTCACCCCAAGCAAGGCTGTACCACCACTGGTGCACAGGGGGCTACAAAAAAAATAGAGTTAAAGTTTAAGCAGGAGTAGAGTGAAGAGAAAGACTAACCAGTTACAGGGGGTGTTGGAAAAAGGGTAAGAGAATGATGGGATTAACGGTGTGAAAAGAGATGAAGATACACGAGGTGATGAGGGAAGGACTGCAGCCAAGTGGACAAGAGATAGGAATTGACATTGCTTTTAAATTCTTGGAGATTGTAGCCGTCAGGAAAGCAAGTATACAGAAGGAAGTTCCACAGGTGGGAAGTGGGAGGAAGAAAGCTGCTAGAGTAGAAGTGGCAGCTGCATTTATTTGATTTAACTGTAAAAGGGTGGAACCTTTTTGATAGTCTGGTTGCTCAAGTAAATTTTTGTAGAGGGGGTATCAGTGAGCTAACCTCAGAGGAACAGAAGCCATGAAAATATTTGTAGAATAACTGATGAGAAAGGGGCTGCAGTCGAGCTACTATGTTAGGACTGATCACGTTACTGATTCTCCTTTCGAGCCTATCAAGAACCCTGAGATGAATAGCATGGGTGCCTGATCAGATATGGCAACTGTATTCAATGCATGGTCAGATGGTTGATTTGTATATGTGCAAGATGGACTCAGGTGGGAAAAACTTCCTGGCCCGACACAGTAACCCAAATTTCCTATCAATGGATTTAGCTATTGATTAAATGTAATAGTTCCACTTGAGGTCGAAAGAGAGGGTGAGACCAAGGAGCAGTGTATTGCTTTCAGGGAGACTTGCTTGGTTCATGCTGATGGGAGGTAAAAGGCATGGCCTGTGGTGGTTGACAGATAGCAGCTTTGTTTCAGAAGCATTCAAATTTACAAGCCATTTCTTACCTCAGTCTACCACAGAGTGGAAGTCCTTCTCAAGAATAGCAGCAAGGTTATCTTTGGCTGCCTCACCAGATTTCTTACTGAGGTGGGAGTAAATGGTAGTGTCATCAGCATAAATGCCTACTTGGGATTTGATCACATTAGGGAGGTTGTTTATGAAAATCAGAGCGTCTTTTTATTGGCTTTTGAGAAAACAGTTGTTGCTTTAAAGTTTAAAAATCTATCAGCACTTTATTTGTTTTAGCAAATAATTAATTTCATTGAATAAGAATAGAATTCAATAATATTTTTATATACAGTGAAGAGTATGTTTCAGTTGCTGTTTCTTACTGCAGCACGTCTTCAGTAATGACCAAACATTTGTAGTTTTGAATAGGACAAGAAACTGGATTAACTTAAAAGTATGAATGCAACCTTATAAAGAATCAGGGAAAAATCATGGAATTATACTTACCTATCCATCCATATATCTATATATTTTTAAAATCATTTATCTTTAAAAAAATCTCTGAAGAAGCTTGTTAAAGGGAAGCCTGTTAGATTAAAGACACTCTTTTTTTTACCTGTTCTTTACTTATTCTATTCATCTTGTCAGATTTCAATCCATATAATCAATTCTTTGTACCAATATGCATTCAATAGATGCATGGAATAATCACCTTATTCTGTAATTAAATGTAGAAATATGCAATGTTGTGATAAATTTACTGGTGTTTCCATGAGTTGAGTTAGTTTTATTGTATTTTACTATTTGTGGCATTCAGTAAAGAGATTATTTTGTATGTTTAACTTAAAAAAAAAACAATTTTTTTTCGGCTACTTTGTCAAAAGGTAATTGTCACACCAAGCTTTTTTTTTTTTCTAACACAGTGGGTGGAAAGCAAAAGTAACAAAATAATATTTGCTACCATGACTTTAAGATATCCAATATAAATATTTACTAACCTTGGTTTAGTAAAACAATAGTGAGACATCCAACGAGAATCAAACCTTGTAATACTGCCTGTATGACTAACTTGCTCGGCAGCAGGTGTCCAGTGTTGGTTCCAGTAAACATTTTTAAATTATCAAAATGCAGTTGATGAGAAAATAATAGAACAATAACAAAAGAAGTTGTTTGGTGAAAATTGATAATGGCTAGAAGAAAAAGGAAAAGAAGATTTAAGACAATTTTTATTTTTATAGCAAATTTTTAACTTTCAAAACCTCTCTTCTATTCATTTTTGATATTTTTCTCTAAAACGTTTTTCTCCCTGTTTTTCTAGTCATATTTATTATGTACGAAAGCCTATCTTGCCAACGGTAAAGATGGTTATGACGTATTCAAAGAATGTGAAGTGGTGGTGAGTACTTGGATTTTTTTTTGTTTAATCAATCTACAAAATTCAAAAGTTGTGATGATTTAATTAAACAAAAGTAATTACTGCAATTCTTGCCATCAGACAAAATAGCTCAATTAGCAGAGTATTAGACTGAATGTTTTCAATTTAATCTTTAGTTTTAAAATTAGTGTTAAAGTTTGGGCTAACTGCATTTTAGTGGAGGGTTAAGCTTTTTCTACATTGAGTTATTTTCTTATTAAATTCAAAATGACTGCTTCTGATAGACTGAATTTTCCTTCGAGGGGAAAAACTGATAGAAAATGGCTAGTTGTCATAAATAAAATAAACAATTATTATTTGCTAAAAAAAGTTCCATAAAAGTAATTAATATTTTGTATTTTTGAAAATACAAATATTTTATAAAGCCAAAATATTACTTTCTAAATTTTAAAATACTTGGCTGGTTAAATTGATCAGTCATCACTGTTCTGCTAAGACTGTTGAATCTGTGGTGATACCGAGCAAAGTGAGGGACCGGATGTTATCACTCTCATGACCAAAAAGCAAATGACCAAAACTCGTTGGTGTGCAGCCCAGCTCCACGCAAATGTTCTGATTGAAAACTAAAAATTAATTAAATTATTAAATTCCAGTTTGAGCCTACGCGAATTTTATTTATCGGCCAATGGGAAGCCCAGAATCAAATATGGATGTGAATTCCCAAATGATCTGCTGCGATCCAAAAGATAAAATAAAAAGCCGATACAGAAAACATCGTCAGACAGACACACCCAGATAGATTCGAGAGAGACAAGTGTAATTAGTATCTCTCTTGAAGTCAAGCGAATTACTATCCTCACCTTCCCTTCCTCATTATCTTATCCTTCGCTGTCTCTAAACTACTTACCGACCAAAGGAGCGGATACAGCAAAGACATTTCCTAATTTACAACACTCCCACATACCTAAGCATAAATTCTCTTTTCAGCTTTTATTGCCATGAACATTTTAGCATCCGTTCGACCCATACTTAAAGGATTACTTTAATTGTAAAAACCATAATTGATATGTATATATATATAATATGTTGTTTCTAAACTCAATTTGCTTTTCTTGATTTATAATCTTTTTATGACTTATAGTGAGCTATTTACAATGAGGCCAAATTCCGTTAATCTGCAACAACATACAACTACTCTCCACTAGAACGATAACCCACTATAAATCTAACATTAGAAAAATGCATAAATGATCAATTTACTGTTTCTATTATTAAACTATGAAAAAAATATTACTTTTGTGATAAAAAAGATCAACTAAGGAATTATCTTTGTTTTTCTTTTATTCATAAAAAGGTCTTTTTTGTTTTTAAATTGGAATCATCTACACTCCATGATGGATGAGTGTAGCCTTTTCATCCTTGCCATTGGTTATTAGGCTGTGATTAGTTGAAGATTTTTTTCCTTGTCATTAGTGGCAATTTTAATGTTATTCGGGCCAAATCATTGTCATTAACCTATTTCAAAGTTGCTGCTGGTGGATCCATTTGAAATGCTCTCCAGTGAGATTCTACTCAAGTAATTATTACACATGCAAAAATAGAAAAAAAAAACATTGTATTTTCCAATAAATTTGCAGCAACAATTTTATTTATGGTTTCTTCATCGGTGAATTCTAAATACTCTGAAAATATTAGTAAGTCTTGTCTACAAAAGTCCTCATATTTCAGGCCCTTACTCTGGAAGGTGACAGTAACGAATGAGGAATTGTCTCCTTTCGTTCATTCAATAGTATTGTGTGTGTGTGTGTGTGTGTGTGTGTGTGTGTGTGTGTTCATTGCAAGTCTCTCTGTTCATTCAAAAATTGATAGCATGACCACAGATGGAAGTAACAATGATATTGTTATGGTTAAACTCTGAAACCTTGCCATGGCCTTCTATCTATTCTCAGCCAGTTACATTATTGCAACTAATTAACATTTTAATTAAATTTTTGGCAGTTTATTCCACTCTCTATTCATATTGAATCAATAACTTTTTTCACATCATTTCTCAGTTAATTCACTGATTCAAGCCTCTTTGAAGTGTGCATGCCTTTGGGGTTGGTCATACTGTTACGTCTCTAATTTTATAATTGTGGATGAAAAAAATCATTTTTGATATAAAGCAAACTGAGTATTTTCACTTTCAGGTGGATGAAGAAAAAGGTCCCGTTTTGTCTACTGCTGTCCGTAACCATTTTGAATCAGTACAGGTCATCCAGGGTACAAAGTCATGTCGATCAGGACATCGCCAGTCAATCATTGGACTTGCCAGGTAAGAATCAGACTGAATTCCAATTTCAATTTTCAATTTCTTCCAGTTTTCAAACATGTTTTACCTTTTATTAAATTATTGACACCTTTTCAAATGTGGATAAATTGTTTTCTTTTTTAAATTTATTCTTATTTGTATTTTTTGAAATCTGTGAGACATTATTTAGTTTTAGTTGCATGAACATTCTTTGCTTTTATTATTAATTATACCACGATGTTCAATTAAATGACTAATCACTTTACTAGATGAGCAACAAACTTAACCCCAAGTAAAAATAAGAGGAAGAGAAGTCACCATCATCTCCTTCTATAGTAGACCTTAGTGAATGATATATTTTTCTCTGTGGAACAAGATTTCTCGCAGTATTTGAAGCATGCAAGTCTGCAGATCATGTGAATATAAACAAGTTTAAATCAAGCTTTTACTTTAGGTCTAAGGTCATTTTGTAATGTACGGCAAGAGTGTATTGAGATTGGCGGGGGGGGGGGCAACTCAGCAACTTTGATAAGCAATTGGTAGAGATGGGGAAGAGACAGGAGGCAACAAAAATAACACTGCCTCAGGAACCACAGCAAATGGAGGAATAAAAAATATCTATCAGAACAACTTCATAAGACACTGTGTCTTGCCAATTGCTGGTTTTCCACCCCTAGCTTTCATTGACATGAAGCATCTTACAAAGACCCGGATTTCGACCAGTTGCAGAGAAGACTGTATCTATACATGCCAAACTATCTGATTGTTAACAGGAAAAAACCCAGATGTAACTGGTGTTAACAAACATTTCTGCATGCAATCTGGGGCCTCTTTTGTGTCAGTACTAATGTGCATTCACCACAGTTTATTTCAAACACAGATCATTTTAGAAAAATGATTTTAGATTCAATGCAAAAACTTTGCATTAAATGACATTGAAAGTTCTGCATGTTGTAACTTAAACATCATTGTTTTTGGACCAATCAAATCCCTAACAATTTTTCTATCTGTAAAATAGACTTTTGATTAATCTTTTAAAATTTGCTGTCTGTACATTCATATACTTGTAAAATTTGCAATACTCTCAGCATTTGTGAGTATTTTTTAGCTTGTTATGGTTTTATAAATATTGCAGCTTGAAATTCAAACCTGTGAGCAAGTATCTAGATAAGTAGAAAATACCACATACTTTATACTCAAGCTTGTTGGATTGTTGTAAAACTGCACTATGCATTAAGATGTAAATGTCATTGGATTTAATCAGCAGTGACAGTCAAATCCCAAACATTAACTTTTTACTGTTGTCATGCAAGTTGAATTTTCTTGTAGATAAATGGGTGTGACAACTGAAAGTAAAAGTATCCCAATAAACTTCTAGGAGCCACCAGTTATCCCTGTTTTCAATTGAATGGTTATTCAGTAGTATCTCAGTTATTTACTTCCTATTTTTGCATCAAAGTAAATATTCACAAGTTTGGCAAAAACTTTTCTTGATTCATTTCCTCCAACTGACACAAAATAACAACCATAGTTGTGAAAACTTTAAAAAAATGTTCTTTTTTTAAAATTGAAATTGGAAACGATTATGTAAGTACATCATAAGTCTAATGATGAAAAAAATGTTTATTTTATACAAGAAAAATTTATTTTTTAACATTAATTCCTCTCAATAGATCAATCCAGTGGTTAAAATGAATCACATAGATCAAACATTATAAAATGACGATCTCAGATCAAAATTCAGCTGATCAAAATTCAGCCTTATTGATACATCCTTATATATCCAGTCTGTGCAGTCATTCCTGTCTGTCTTTCAAAAGCCTTTCAGAACTTTCAAACATGTAAAACTCTAACCCTAGTTGACTGAGTTAATAATGCATTTGTCTGCAACTATCCTGAATATCTATTCTCACAAAAATCAATTTGAACCTTCTGTGTAAGTAATACTTTCCGTACCATTTCAGTTATTTCTCTTGTCATTGATGTTTTCTCATGCAGTTTCTTTACCATTGTCTCTAGGAAAAAGAGTCTAATAAACAGTAAACGCAGTGAAGAAGCAATGCAGTCGAAGCCGCGCCACTTGGTGCGGCAGGAATCCATCCATGAACTGGAAAATGAACTCAGCCACCTTGCACCAACTGTAGAAGGCAGAATCTTTATGCTAGATGATATTGTAAGTATCTGTGGAATGCATAAAAATTCCACTGGAAAAATTCACAGGTGTTTATTGATGTTATGGGCTCTTAAAAAAGGATTTTCACCTAACTGTAAAACAATTTTATCAGAATAAAGAAACTAAACCAAAGACATTGAATTAAGGATCTAACTAGATTATTTTTGTTGTAAATACATCAAATCAAAATAGTAAAAATGCACCATAATTTGTCTGTTAAGCAATTTTATTGATACTTAAAAAATATAAATTATCAAAAATCATAGTTTATTTGCATAGAAAATTATGTGTATACTAATTTAAAGCTTCATATGAACTAGAGTAGAAAATGGCTTGTGAATTGTAATACCTCCAAAGCAAAATGGCTCTCTCTTAACCACCATAAAAAACTTCCCTACTTACCATTAGAATGAATGGTGCTGGTCTCCTAGAGAGTAGCACACTGCTTGGCCTCACTCTCTCATCTGACCTCAAGTAGAATGACTACATTGAATCTATAGCTTCATCTCTTGCTAGGAAGGTTGGGTTACTGTATCAAGCAAGGAAGTTCTTCTCATCAGAATCCATCTTGCACATTTATAAATGTACTATTTGTTTGTGCATTGAATACTATTGACATATCTGGTTGCGTGCTCCTGCTATTCACTTCTAGGTTCTCAAAATCCAAAGTAGGATCAATAATATAATTGATCCTGACTTGGAAGCCTGCTTTCAGTCACTAATGTGATGTGGCTTCCCTCTTTCTTTTCTACATATATTTCCATGCCATCTACCTGACAAGCTTCTTTCCCTGTTTCCTTGACCACATGAATTTATGCATGCTACTAAATTGGCATCAAGGTCCTACCTTTTTACTGTTGAACTAGTCAAATGTAACTGCTTCTACTCTAATAGTTTCTTTTCTTGCACTTCCTGCCTGAGGAGCTTCCCTTCCATTTACTTGCTTCCCTGATAGATAGAATCTCCAAAAATTAAAATGCAACTTCAGTTGCCATTTTTCCTCTCCTTTAATCCCATCCATCTCTTATCCTTTCTTTGACACTTGCTGTACCTTGTTTTTTCTTTTACAGTAACCCCCTGCACACCAGTGGCAGTTCTGCCTTGCTTGGGGTGAAACGATTAAAAAAAAATGTATCAAATTTCAAGATGCCTTGATTTTAAAACTATTAAAAATACAGGTATAATATTTGGGATTTAGCACTAAACTTAATCAAGGAACATCTGTGAATTTTCCCAGATTTTTCTAAGAGGTTCACCAGTGGCCATTGGTTGATTTCAGAGGGGATGACCCCCCCCCCCAATCCATGTGTTAGCAAAAAATAGTTGGCATGGAGAGAAATAAAATAGGAAGTTTAACAGAAATGATCACAAAAAGCCTCAAAATATATACAAATTTACTTATCCATGATTAATATCTGGTACAAGGCCAACCAAATAGAAGCATACCCAATGAGAGTAGAACTCACTAGCTGAGTTTCTGTGAGATAAACTTGTTAATCCTCTCTCTTTAGTAGACACCCAAGCAAAATAAATGTCTAATAATTACAGTAGGTTGCAAAGTTTCTCTGTCTCTTCCTCGGGTGTGGGGGGGGGGGATGCAATTGTATATTATTCACAAATTTTTTTTATTTATAAAGTGTTGCATTAAATAACAATTCTTGGATTTACAAAGGGATGTCTTCCCAAGTAAAAGCAAACTTTGATAAAATTGTCAATGTTTATTTTTTATTTTTAGTTTTTTTTTTTTGGTCAAGTTTTTGGGAGTAGGTTAGGCCTAAAGATTTTCAGCACCCCCTCATAAAACCTTCCACCAATGGCAATGAAATTTGGGTGTAATATTAAATTTTATTTTCAAAAATGTATTTATTCAAAAATGTATTTAAGTCATTGATTGCTTCCATATATGGCAGTTAATTTGACCTTGTGTTTGATTTGCCTTCCTTGTTAAAAATTGCCAAATTAATTTCATTTACTGTAATTAAAGATCATTTTTTATTCCCCAATATAGTTGAAAAAAATTAGCATTTAGCAATAACTAGATACTAAATGTTTTCCATTTTCATGTTTTTCATTGTTCCATGTTTACCATGACACTGTAGACTTCCAGAAATACCAAAATGCATTTTTATTATTCACATCTAATCTAAACTTATTTATAAATGAAACTTTTTGTGTGTGTGTGTGTGTGTGTGTGTGTCCATTACCTATAGACTCTGAAACAGCTGAACTGATTTTCTTGAAAATTTACACAGTTGTACTATAAGCGTCTGCAAGTGTTCTTAGCTAGGGTTTGTGTCGAGGTAACCCCAATAAATATCGATAATCGAAAAAATCGGGTTATAAAAAGAGTGGTCCGATTTTAATCAAATTTGATACACTCATAGACAAAGGCATAAGAAACGATATTCAGAAGTTTCAAGGTTGCAGTTCTTACAATAGTGCAGAAAATCGATAATCGATATATATATATATATATATATATAGAAAAGGCAAGATGTTTGTGTGTGTGTCTGTTTATCTGCCTGTATGTCCATATTTTTTCAGCCCTTTTATTTTAGTTTTTGCTTCAGGTTTGGCTCTAAGTAGGTATAATTGAAGTTCTTAGTCTCAGCCATGATACCATTTACTCAGAGGACTTATTTAGCCTTCAAAATTCACTTTACGACGAAAAAACTTATTTGATATCAATACCAGGAAATCAAAATTTGACTTACATCCATTCATTTTTCTTTCAGTCTACCAGTTTTGCTTTAACTGGAAACAAGTATTGCTTTTTAGTCTTTCGTGCCAGCGTCCAAAGAGTCTGAGCTCCAGGACCATGGATTAGTTTTAAAGTTTCATTACACCTGAGCAACGCTGGGCTATACTGCTAGTATATAAATAAAATGCATTATGTTTTTTATATATATAGTAGTAGGCCTCCGTCAATCAGGGTTGACTATGGGTAGCATCCTAGTTATCTGCTTGGCTGGAGCATCGGCATCTGTTACTGTAGAAGCCAATACAAGAGTGACGGTCTTTGTTGCAGAGGCTGCATTTATGTTTTGTTTCTGGTCTGTCGGAGATATCACTTTGCTTTCTGCAAACTCACCTCTCCATGGGGACTTGTGTCATTTGCTCCTGCCTTGATTTGAGTTGTTGGGCCGTGGTTCCTCTCCATTTGGTCTGGTTGACTGCTACGTTCTCCCATGACTCCGTGTTGATGCCCACAGACTTCATGTGACGTTTTATGATGTCATGATACCACAGCTGTGGCCGCCTAGTGTGGCCTCTTCCAGAGGCCACCTCTCCATACAAGTAGTCTTTTGGAATGCGACCATTTGGGATTCAGTGGACATGGCCTAGCCATTGGGGTCTGCTGTTTAAGGAGTGTGAACATGATGGGCAGACTTACATGGGACAGGACTTCGGTGTTGGGCACCTTGTCTGGCCATGAGATTTCTAATATGCATTGGATACTTCTCATGTGGAAGGTGTTCAAATGCCTCTCTTGCCTGGAATATGTGGTCCATGTCTTGCTGCCGTATAGCAGTGTACTGATGACACAGGCATTGTACACTGCCATTTTTGTCTTCACTGTCAGCTTGGAGTTTGTCCAAACACATGTTGTGAGGCACACAAGAGTTGTGGCTGCCTTCCTAATTCTCTTGTTGAGCTCTATATGTCCAGGGAGAGGTTGTTAGTGATAGCAGAGCCAAGGTAGGTAAACTGATAGACCACATCCATCTCATAGTCATTGATGGGAATGACCGGTGGTGCTGTGGTACTTTGACCCAGGATGCTTCAAGCTAATGGTCAGCTCAGTCTCTGCATACCTGAGAGAAATGATCCATCAGTGGATCCCATTCATGCTGAGTGTGGGATGCTAATGCCATATCATCAGCAAACATGTCTTTTGATAAGGACTTTTTGTACCTTAGTCTTGGCTTTGAGACAGGTGAGAATGAAAAGCCTGTCATCTGATCTCATATACAGGTAAATCCTTTCCGATATTATGCTGAATGTGTGCTTCAGAAGTAGCGTGAGAAAGATTCTGAAAAGAGTGGGAGCTAGGATACAACCCTGTTTGACCCCACTGCAGATGTTGAAAGACTCTGAGGTGCTGCTGTTGAAATGCACAGTCCTCCCCATGACGTTATGAAAGGGCTCAATCAAGCTCTGCAGCTTGGGTGGGCAGCCAATCCTGGACAGGATTCTGAAGGTCAAACACCTTGGTTAGATCAATGAAAGCGACATACAGGGGCAGCTTCTGTTCTCTGCACTTCTCCTGGAGTTAATGGGGTGAGAAGATCATGTCTACTGTTGATTGTTCTAATTGAAAGCTGCACTGCGACTCTGGGTAAACATGTTCGGCAAGTTTTTGCAGCCGGAACAAAAGCACCCAAGCAAAGACTTTGCCCATGATGCAGAGTAGAGATGCTTCCATAATTGTTGCAGTTGCTTCGCTCGCCTTTATTCTTGTAGAGAGTGATGATCGTAGCATCCCTCATGTCCTGTGGTACAGCCCTTTCTTTCCAGAACTGGCAGAGGACTTTGCACAGAGGAAGCAGTAGGATAGACTTGCAGTGCTTGATAAGGTCAGGGGGAATTCCATCACTGCCTGGAGCTTTTCCTGTGGTCAGCTGCCAATGGCCTCGCTGAGTTCCTCTATCATCAACACAGTGTCAAGCTCTTCCATGATAGGTAGGCACTCAATGGCATCAAGGGCTGCAGTCGTCAAAACATTCTGTTGAGAGTAGAGGTTGGAATAGTGTCCCACCCATCTCTCCATCTGTTGTTTTTTGTCTATGATGACTACCCAGTGGTGGATTTGAGGGTAGCTGTCTGTTCTGCTCTTGTTCCATTGCTATCTTGATGCTATCATGCATTCCTCTGATATTCCTATAATTGCTGCTGTTTGAATTTTTTCACTGAGCTCTGTCCAGTATTTGGTGCAGTGTTTGGTAGTCTGCTGAGCTTTGCTCCTGGAAGCCCAAAAGATCTGAAGGTTTCTCTTGTTGGGTGACTGCTTGTACTCTGCTAGAGCAGCCTGCTTGGCTTTAATGATGGGAGTCATCTCAGTGGACTTTGACTCAAACCAGTCATGTGACTTCGAGGTCTTTCTCCCAAGGTGGTCAAGGCATTTTGGTGCAGGGTGCTCTGTAAAGTATCCCACTTCTCTGTGGTAGTGTCCCTGATTTGTGAGGTTTTCAGTTCACTCTCAAATCTCTCAGCAAACTGTTCCACTAGGTTTAGTTGTCTAATCTTTTTGACATCAATGCAAGGATTCCCTTGCTTTTTGCCATGATGTAACCTCTTCGGGTGGAGCTTGATCTTGCAGCACACTAGGGAGTAGTCTGTGTCACAGTCCGTGCTCTGATAAAAGCAAGTGTGAAGAATGTTCTTAATGGCCATTCGTCTGACAAGGATTAAATCCAATGATGCCAGTACCCTGAGCATGGGTGTCGCAAAGAGACTCTGTGCCGCGGCTTGGTTTGAAGGAGTTGGTTATGCACAAGTTGTCGTATGTGCATAGCTCAAGTAGTCTCTGGACATTACTGTTCATCTTGCCAACACCAAACTGTCCAAAGCACAAAGGCCATGAGTCGTGATCAGCACCTACTCTGGCATTGAAATCACTCAGGAGAACAAGCTCTTCCTTGTTTGGGATGCTGTTGATGATGGCTGCAAGTTTGTCATAGAACTTGTTCTTGGAGTCCAGTGTGGCAGAGAGTGTTGGGGCATACATGCTGATGAGGGTAACAGGATCTGCTGTGGTGTTGAGGTGGAGAGTGAGAAGTCACTCAGAACTGTTACTACCTGGTTCAACTATATTCATGAGGCTGTTCCTAACTGTGAAGCAAGGTTTGTTTGAGCTCTTTACCTGTCAGAAGAACATGTAGTCTTTCTCCTTCAATGATCCAGGGTCTGCCAGAGGTATTTCCTCCAGTGTAGCAATGTCCACATGAAGTCTCTTGAGCTCGTCATTGATAAGTTTTCCTGGAGTCACTGATATCCTGAAGGTCTTCAGATATGCTGGTCAGCATAGTCTGGATGTTCCAACAGTCCAGTTTTAGAGCTGGTTTTATTTTGAGATTTCTTGTTGCCTGGTGCAAATGTTACGGTTCACTTATCGGATGTCTCCTAATCTCCAGGCACCCAATGAAGAAGGCAGAATGTAGCGTTTCCTGTAGCATTACCACAACAATGTCCAGCATGTTCAGCTTACAATCAATCACTGCAGTCTGACAAGCATCATCAGTTTACTGAAGATCATCAAATAGATGTGCATGCATGGTTTACACATTCCAGCCTGTGATACAAATTGCAGGGTTCTTTGTTTTTTTTTTCTTTTCGTGTTTGCTTGGTGTATGCTTATTAATCTGTTTGTTCGGCTAGCAACTACTGGCTTTAGGTACCCAATGAAGCAGGCAGACTATGATGAGTCAACACCATACTATATGGGGACTACCTGGCTTGAAGTAGGAGGTAGTTGATCAATGGAATATAGTGACCTTTCCCACAGTTGAAGACAACCTGTGGCATCCAACTCTGCACCAGTTCAGCATGGACTTACAACATGTCTAACCCTGCCTCCTATATTGTGGTGAGACTGGAGTGATCCTCTCCAAGGTGTATGCCTGGCAACTGATATATGAAGGTTGCACTTCCAGCAGACTATGTGTCCATCCTCTCAGCTATACCATCAACAAGATCCAAATGTTTGGCTGCAGGTGTTGCTGAAAGATTGTCAGTGTTGGCAGCCAACCACTTTCCGAGCTCCAATCTGGATTTGCCTGTCTGGATTTACATCCATAGTCATATCCATGTTTGGATATGTGGTTGCAAGGCATTTTCCTCCCATTAGATGAACTGCCTTTCTCAGCTGATTAGCACTATGTATCCAAAACATCTGGTTATGAGGCGTCAGTTGTCCATTTTTGTCCCTTCTTTGGCTTAGTTGTCAGAGACTATTTGAGATACATGCCATGAAAGTATTTTATAGATAGTGTAAACATATCCCACAACTGCTCCCAGCTATGATAATATTTGGAACATAACATATATATAATATACATTACATACATTACATTTTTTTTGAACTTCCAAAAACTAATGTCTTTATGTACATTTTTTAAACAAAAACATGAAGTCAAGTGAAATTACAAAATAATTGTACATAAACATTAAGATTGAAAAGTTTGAAAACTGAGAAAAGGTATCAAAAAGAAAAATATAATTTAAAGTTTAATCCTGAAATACACAGATTATGAAATCATTATGCATAACATTAGACATAATCTGTCTTTTTGACAGTGCTAACACCTAAACTATTAATTGATAAAAAATAAATGAGACTAAAAAATGTAAAGTTGATAAACATAATTTTGGATAAGCAAAAACGGAAATAAAAATAAGACAAACAATCTCCAGGATAGTTGTACAAAAAAAAAAAAAAGAATACTAACAAAAAAACTGGTAAATGTAAAAAAGAAAGTTGAAGAAACAACAATAATAATAATACATATATAAATATAATAATCAAAATATTTATTATAAATAAAAGAAAAACAATAATTGTGAATTTTTTACTTTTTTAAAAGCAATATTTGCAGTTTTATTTTGTTTTGATTTTTCTACCAGTTAAAATTAAGATTTGTTATTTTTTGGAATTTTGAAAAAATACATAATCTTTCCTCTAATTCAGAACAACAAAATAACTAATATATATTGTTATGTCCTAACGTAACCTTGTTTTTTTTTCCCTATTTTTCACTGCTACTAATAAGTGCAAGAATAGATAATCATATTAAGTGATTATCTTCAGAAAGACTTAATTTATGTATACTTTTTTTTTGTTTTTCAGAAACGAGAAGTTATGCTCAGTTTAAAAGAATCGACGAGATATTTGTTGAAAACTGTTATCACTGAGGAGAAGGAATGCAATGGTGGCAGAGATAATGACACAGATGAAAATTCTGTTAAATAAAAACTAAAAAACAAAAGAAGCAAAGAAAGGAAAAAGAAAAGAGGAAGAAGGTGTTAATATTTTGCTGTTGAGTTTAGTTTTGTTTTCAACAAAAGGGAGAACCATAATACAATAGGAAAAACATATCAGTTAAAATCACAAAAAAATAATTCAAATTTACAATAATTATAGACAATAATTATAACAATATTATAATTAGACAAATATGCAAAACTACAGAGTATTCAAAAAGTAATTTTTTTTATCAAAAACATAAAAATTACATCTGTTTTTCTTTTTTCCATCAGACAAATTACCAAAAGATGTTCATTGTCATCCTTGTGGGGGTCATACTTTTATTTATATTGTTGCTGATTATACTTTTTCTAATTCTTTGAATTTTCACAGACTTTGATTTGGTGATCAGTTATTTGTTGTTGTTGTTGTTAGGGCTGTGAACATTCCAATCTTTTTAGGAAAACTGTTCCAATAAACGGTTAAAAACACCAGATATTTAAAAGGTAGAACTAACCCGATACTAACATTCTTCTTACATGCTGCTGCCGCTGGATGGTCGAAAATATTTTTACCTTTACTTTCTTCACATAAAGATTTTACACCTTCATTCCAATTTAAATGATATCACTGACAAGCGACAATTAATTGATTTTGTTATCTGGGTAGTAAAATACTAAGTTATTAGAATTTGCTGAAAGAGCGAGCTTACTAGTAGTAGTTTTAAATAACAGAAAGGTTGATAAGTTTAATATGTAACAGTTAAAAAAATTAACATAATACTTTACAAATAACTAAAAACGTTTTGATATAATTTTGGGAAGTAACAATAAAAACGTTAACAAATGATCAATTGAAAAAATATTTTTAAAGTTTTGTGATAATATATTTATTATAGAATGACAAAAACATTACCATAAAATGATAGTTGCCATGTGAAATGACAACCATTGTGTTGACTTCTAGATGCATAATTTGAAATGTAGCAAAAGATATTAATGAATCATCTGTGATAGATAAAACATTAAAATTAGAACTTGCATATTGGAATATTGACAACTGGTGATATCTTGTGATAAAATTAACAATATGGCTGCTGCATGAAAAATCATAAACTATATGACAACCGTAACGTGATATTAGTATCTTTTGTATGTGATATTTATGATATCAATATTAAAGCCAACATTATTCTGTGACAGTTGAAATGTCCATAATATGGCTGTCTTGTGATAGTTGGTATATTGGTATTATTAGCATCAGTATATGACAGGTGACACTTTGATAGAATTACTCTGTAATATTTGAAATGTGATTGTAACATCTAACTGTTGAGATGATGGCAATTAGATGGAGTTTGAACTTCAACAATGTTATTCCTATGTGACAGAAATGACAATGATCATATTAATATTTTATTGATGTACAACCATTGAGATATCAACAAATTGATAGATTATAAAAATAGAAAGTTTAACATTCTAGCTGAAGTGATACATATACTAAAAGTATATATAAAAGTATATAACAATTAAAATTCTAACTAGTAGATGACAAAATGTGACATGATTTGAACAGTATAAAAATCTAATTATCAACAGAGGAAAGGAATGCAATTAATAAAATACTTACTATAATTTGAGTCTTGAAAAAACAATAACTTTAATCTAGCACTTAAAATTGAAGAGTTTCTGACAATTAAAATCTATTCACTATAGTGGAATCCATGGCAGAAAATCAGTATGTCTAATTTAATGTCAGTTCGGAATAGTTTACCTTACTAAGTAACAATAACATGATTTTTGAAAATGTTTGAGGGTGGGATGCAGGTTTATAAATAGGTGTTAAAAACCTTTATCAAAATCAATTAATGTTTTTCTTAAGACCAATTATTTTTATTTTTATGTACTCTAGAAGATTCTTCTATTTTGTTAAACCATAATCCTGTTAATGAGACTATTTTTTTATGGTTGAAGAACAGTTATCTTCTGATATTTTTGTTTTGTACAGAATAGTTATATTAAACATACAAATAATTTTTAAGTAATTGTTGATTATATGTTCAAGAAATTTAATAATTGAATTTCCAAATTACTAATAAAAAGCACACAAAAATAACACTCAATACACACCAAACTAAAACCAGATGTTTTCTGTGAAGTCTTGTCATTATTCCATACTGACTGGTGTCTTTAGATTAATCATCCTGATTGCAACATTTTAACAGAGACATCTTGGTGTTTCTTCAGTTCAGTAATGCCTTTTAGTACTCTCCACTATTTTGTTTTTAACAAGATTATCAGAGATTTATCAATAGACATTTACTGAATGACATTCAAAGATTACCAGATGAAAAAAATACTTTGAAAAAAGACCATTGACTTGACTGCTGAGAACAAAACAACAAAAATAAAGATACTAGATCAAATAATTAATGGAATGAAACTGCCAGTAAGTTTCTTACTAATGATGATATATTAAAATAATGACAGTCCTTATACCATAAATATAATTCACAGCTGCTTATTTTAAATCTCCAAACACATCAGGTGCAGACTGACATTGAAAGAAAATCTTTCATTCTAGAAACTAAAGATTAATCAAAATAGTCAATTTAAAAATAAAATTTATATCGGGTTTCATTTATTCATCAGCATTCATCAAAATCTAGAAACATTTATTATCCTATAATTGGTTTCTTCCGAGGGTCTGTAGACATGCATTTCCTAATGTCTACAGTGAATATGTAAGTAAAAAGAGAAAGTTGGTGGTGGGAATCAAATATTTGAACTCCATGTAATAGTTTGTTGGTTTGAGTCCTTTCATAAACTTTCTGCATTTTCTTTCAGTATACAAAAGTATGCTGAATGCATAGATATATGCAAACATATTGCATTGTAAAGAGAAAAACAAAACCTTTTTTATACTTTATGTCATCTGTTTAAACATTCATACAGATTGTAAGCATTAAATAAATCTAGTCAGCATCAGTCACACCTTATCTGATATGTGTCGTAAGTTTGGGGCTGATGGTAAATGTGGAGAGAGAGAAGTGGATTAAGATAACAAAAATTAAAATGAAAACCAATTGGAAGGCAAAGAAAAACAAAACCCGTTATGTGTCAGTGAATAAAAGAAATTTTTTGTTGTTTTTGATAACATGAATTTTAAAAGAGAAAAAAAAATCAAGAAATGGGACTTAAGGTTCTTGTAAAATTGTTGTTGATTTAGAAAAAGAGAGAATGAAGAAAATAATTAGAGAAATTATTTGACTGCATTTGCTTCAAAGGAAAAATTAGAAACTGTTTAAATGCAGTAGACGTTTTTATGTAATATTTGAAAATATCTGGGAATCATCCTTTTTCTTAAACCTCAATTTTTTATTTTTTTTTTTGGTGGTGGTGAGTGGGGGTAAAGAAATTGAAACATTTTTTTTGCTACCATATTTGTAACAATATATATATATATATATATATATATATATATATATATATACTTTGCATCAGCAAAGAAATAAGCAACAAAATAATTTAGTATAAACTATTCAATATTTTAAAAAAAAATTCCATACATTGTGACAAGTCACAATATTTTTCAAATTCCTTCAAAAAGGTTGCAGAAGTAATATTTGGACAATTTCATTTAATTTTTTTTTTTAATGAAAATGAACAATTTTGAAATGATAGACTATCTTTTACTGGTTACATTCAGTTTATTTTTACCAAATTTCAACAATATTTTTTTAAGTCAAGATTAAGTTTGGGTTTGATTTTAGAACTGCATTTATTTTGAGTGCTGAATGTTGATTTCCTGTGGTAAAAACTGTTGAGTATTAAGAGAAAAGTCTGTACAAATCTCTTAGAAAGGCTTTTCCGATTGACGTAAATAATGGCAAATTGCTCAACTAGATTCCTGCAATATATGCTTTCTGCATATAACATTTCCAGTTGAAAGTGGCAGAAAGTAAAAAAAAGAAAAGAATTCTTCAATTTTGTTGGTGTTTCTGTATAAATCTTGACATGTCAAAACAATTTACATTTCTTGTGGGATGTTCTACACTCAAACTGCACACTAAGTGTAGGGAAGGGAAAGCTCGCAATCTTTCAATTTGTTGAATAATGAAACAAACTTTAATGAAACAATCTTCCAGACTTTCTTCAGTAATGGAACCAGAATCAATCAGTTCTATACAATAAGGTGCACTAGAGTTTTATACTCTAAAATTAAAGTTGCTTCATAAATATTGGTTGCAGGGATAAAAAAAATAAACGAAAGAACGCTTTCATGTATTAATTTACCAGAATGGATGCATTGGCATTGTAGAGAAAAAAAAATTTTTGTTGAAAAAAGTTTTTAATTTTGAATATAGACAGCTTTAATATCAAAAGCCAATAAATGGTTAAATCTTAGGTGAAAGAGAAGTGTAAAATAAATAGTAATAAAAAAGTTGCATGTGTGTGTCTCATATATATATATATATATATATATATATATATGTGCGTTTGCACAAAAGCTAATGTACACTTAAATATTTATACACACACATATAACTAATATATCTTCATAAATGAAAAGACATTGAGCATTGAAAGATTGTGAGCTTCAATTTTAAGAGGAGTGTGCTGTTCTGAAGAACAATTCTTGAAAAATATATGTAGAATATTTTATGAGAAAAATAGAATGTATAATTCTTTAAAAAGAAAATCTTGCTTTTAAGACAAGCTGAGGAAGATATTAAACTGTCAATTGAGTAAAATTTAAAACAAAAAAAGGTAAAAAAAGAATATCTAAGATAGATAACTCCAATAAGTCTCAGATATGGATTGCGTCCCCTGTATTGTTTCCATTCATTGTTTTGCAAGCAGAGCAAAAGGCAAAAGCTTCTTACTATATTCATTTTTCTGGACATGTGTAGTCTAAGATTGATAGCTATGTTTAAAATGTTCCTATCAAAGTGACTTCGATACTCTGTTAAGACGAAAACCACTATTTCCTTGGATTAGCGTTCTCATCATCTTTGGTCTTATTAACACTTTCTAAATGGGGAAAATTAAATTGTTCATGGTTATTCATATTAAACAACATGAAAAAGTAAATATTGACTTTGTAAATTTACTTTCATCTTTTTATGATGAGCTGATACATATCAAAATATGAATGAACATTCATTTCTAAAACAACTTTCATATGTTTTGGGATGTGTTCCTACTGACATCAGAAATAGTTTTAACAATTTGGCAACATTTAAATCACCAAAGATTAAATTAAAGAATTAATAACCAACTAAACACAATATGAATATTTGTGCTTTTACATGTCTATTTCATAATCAACTTTGCTTTACAAATCAAACTATTGCTTCTTGTTTATTGATTTTTCTCCATCAATCAAACAAATATCAGTATGAATGTGTTATTGTAACGAATGACTAATTAACATTCTTTTTTTTTTTTTTTTTCAGTTATAACTTTTGAAAATTTCTCAATTTCCTAAAAGAGTATATTTTTTCTTTTTTGGGGGGCTGAATTATAAATTAATCAAAGTGAAACCAATGTTTACTTTTTTTGATAATATATATCCAAGAACTTGAAGAGTCAAAATAAGTTATTTTAAAAATAAGGAGAGGATCAACCATTTTGTTTACTAAAATTTCTTCTGAAAAACCTGTTATCAAAATTTTAAGATAATAGATACATGTGTATTTATAGGGATAGGCAGGATCAATTTACAACTTGGAGAAAAAAAAACAGAACTTTTAGTAGTTTATATATAACTTACATATCCAAGAATGTATATATAATTAAATAATGTACACACAAACACATGGGTATTTAAATCTCTTGTAATTCATGTAGGTAAGATTATAATTTTGTTTTTCATTAAAATTTGGCTAAATTTTCTCAATTCATCTATGTCTACTATTTAAGTATTTGTTACTTTATACAAATAGAAATATTATAACATCTACATATAATTAAATAAATATCTGTTTGCAGAAATAGCATGTGTTGGTTTGAAAAATATTCAGCTACATGTCAGTAGGAAAATTTCTTAGCATTTCATTCACAGTCTGTCAGTTTTCATTAGCAGTTTTGTTGAGAAATTTTCTTTTTCGTAAGACTCTAATGAAGTCAATTTCAGCATTTAATATAACAGTAATCATGAGTAAAATTGTACACAGTATTATTCAAGATTACATTTAAGTTTTTCATCTTTTTCTGTACATGCTGATGAAATATATTTCAGAAAAAAAAAAACAGAACAAGACAGACACTTAAAAAAGAAATGGATCATGTGTCTAAGTGACACAAAATTTTGTTTCATTATAATTAAACACTTAAATTACTCGAAATATGAAATGAGAATTGTAAAAAGAAAAAATATTTGATCAAGAATGTGATGAGAATGCAAATTGTAAGAGAAGTAAGTGAACACTTAATATTATTTTCTATAAAGAATATTAAAGACAAAATATCTTTATTATTTAAAGTTTTCTTTGATAGGTTCAGTACCTTTTACTTATTTACATGTGGTACTTGAACCTGCTCATTACAGATAATGTACCATACACATTTTTATGGGTTTTTCATCTATGAAGAAAACGAAAAAAGTGATAATTTTCTCCTGTGCGTAATTAAACACAAAATTGTGAAATATGCAGTATGAACCTTCAAATAATATATATATATATATATATATATATATATATATATATCAGTTTGCGTGTATGTATGAATGCATGTGTTAAGAGAAAAAAAGAAAAGAAAAATTAATATATATATATATATATATATATATATATATATATATGCACTCATATCCACATACACATGATGTAAATATGTGTAAGTGTGTACACCTCTATATATATATATATATATATATATGTGTGTGTGTGTGCCTATGTATGAATGCATGTGTAAATATATATATATATATATATATATGCACTCATATCCACATACACATGTATCTATGTAAATGTGTGTACACACACACACACACACACACATATATATATATATATATATATATATATATGCACACAAATGTAGAAATAGATAGACACACATATATAATCTTATTCTTTTTAAGGATATATTGAAATTATACCGGCTATATCTACCTATATACATACAGTATACCCTCCTTACCTATTTTGTGAACTCACATGCCAGTGTATGTATATATATATATATATATATATATATATATACATATACATGCCTATATGGTTTATGAAATCATTTTCTATATCTTTCTTTATACTGTATATGTACTGTGTCCCTAAACTTATATATCAAATGTAGAATATCCTTCTACACTTTTTACTTATATTTTATCTATATCCACCTATTTATACTGATGATGGTTACAAAAAATGTAACAGCCTGTTGTGATATTTGCATAAACTATGGAAAGCCAATAATGTCAAAATGCAACAAAACTCAAGTCTCCAATCCCAGTGGTAACTATGGAAAGTTAGAAGCATAAAAAAATTACTTGTATGATTATCTGTTGCAGATACTCAGAAACTGACTGCACAATTCAAATGCTCAAAACAATTTTAAAATATAATTTTGTGCACGTGTTTATATATATATATATATATATATATATATATATGTGTGTGTGTATGTGTGTGAAAAGCATCCTATCCTTTTGGAAAAAAAAAATTGAAATTTGTTCTTGGTTTTGTATTTGACTTTTTTTTGATGAATTAAAAAACTAAGGAAATCATTGAGAAGTGAGTGACCCAAAAGGTCAGACATTTGACTTAAAAGGTCAAACATTTCTTTGGGAAGCTTCAGAGATGATGTCCTTGCCATAACTGTTAAAAATGTAGTTTTATTTTTCATAATATTTTGAACTCTTATCAAAACACACACACACACACACACACAAACTATATATATATATATATATATATATATATATATATATAAAATCTCAACTACTGCTGTGAAAATAACAGTTGTATCTCCAACTAAACCTTTATCAGACAACACACACACAAACACACAATTACTACATATAATATTTTATCTTTGTTTTTCACAGAATTTTTGCTGTTTCATTCTTTGGTAATTTTCAATTAAGCTCACTGTCTATTTGTATCTTCCCCATCAATGAGGGTCAAATATCTTGGCACTTCTTTGTTGCACTCCCAAATTGAAGTGATGAATTTTTTCCTTGCCACTCATTTTTATTTTTTGGAAAAGACAACTAAATGATAAGTTTCTCATCAATTTGCAGTAGCAATATTTGTTTAAAATCCTAAAAATTAGATTTAATTCAAACTTATTTGTTTTCCAGTAAAATTGAACATAAATATTACTTGATGTTTTATTCAATTTGAAACAATAGGATTGTTTTTCAGAAACTTAGAGAAATGGCTCCATTTGGCTTTTGTTCTTTGGTGAGATTCTCAAATATTACTGATCAATAATAGTTCTCTGATTTCAAGATAATATGTCACCCTTATTTAAAAATAGATGGGGTCAGGCCTTTGTTGTCAACTTGATGTCAACCTACAACTATTTTTATAAGTCTTAAATTTGGCAAAACTTTTTGATGCTGCTTAAACTTAACATTCTTTGAAAAATTATTTCTAATTTAATTGATCATTTTTACAGGCTGATGAGTTAAATTTATGATAAATGTTGCTTGCAATAAATACTTTATTAAAAAAAATATTTAAATAAATAAATCCCATAATTTGGAGGAAAAGAGACAGCTTAGAATATTTAAATCATATGCAAAACATTAAAATGATCTGAGACACATCCAGCAGTTTTGGTAAATCGACTTGGTTTGAAATTTGGTTAATTTTAGGAGAAAGTTAAAGCACAAATGTGCTTAATTAAGATCAGTAAATTTTAATAGTCCATTTTAAGTATATTTGATCAACTTCAACAAAAAAAAGGATAAAATAAAAAAATAATTTTTTGAAAGACTAATAAAGAATATAATAATAATAAAGAATAATAGTGTTTGTTAGTCAAGAGTTGATAATTATCTCCCTTTAGTTACCACTTTTTCAAATGGTTCAATGAAAAGGAAGATAAGTGATAGTTCAGTTTGAACTGAATGATCTGCTCAGAAAATAACCAAAATTATTGTGCGAAGTTTCTCTTTCAAAGTATTTGCTCATATAGTGAGTTTTTTGTTTGTGTGTGTGTTTTTTTTGTCTCACTTTAATTTGGCTGGCATTTGTAAATAATTGTGAAGCTGAATTTGAAATCTTCACGTAAAAATCTACATCACACACAAGCATTCTGAAAAGATTAATTGTATCTGTATTTATTTATTTGTTAAATGAATTAAAATTTAATGGAGGATAACTAAATTATTATATTTCTAATTATACTTTTATAATTTTTAAGATTTAGTTTAAAAATGAAAAATACCTTTTTGCGCTATAAAATTGAAAACAACTTCATAAAAAGTATTCATTAGTTACAAGGCATTTCAAAATTTTAAAGTGTATTTGTACCATCTTAAAGAATTAGTAATGGTAGAATAATGAAAACATCAAAATATTCTTTCACATTGAATAGGTAGAATTTGTATCTTTGTCTTCTTTTAATTTAGGTACTAAAATGTTAATCACTTGCAAATTAAAACATTTTAATCTATTTTAATTTGATTTTGAAGGGAAACATTTGATATTTCTAAAAGTTTTCAGAGAAAAATGAATTTAAAAAAATTAATTTCAGTACATTCTTAGCTTTGCAGTTAAAATTTTCTTAAGTTTTGTTAAAATTTTAAAATATTTTATATAGTTTTTTTCTTATAAAAATCAATAGAAGAATAAACTTATTTGCTAAAACCAAATGTGACTGTAACTAAATTAAAACAATGAATTTTAATTCAATAGTCAAATTATATTGCACTGACTTTTTCAATGAACACAGTTTTTATACAGTTTGGTTTAATTAAGGTAGTATATGATTAATTAATATATAATTAACTAATTAATGAATATGCTTCTAATTTTGTTTTTACATCTTTTATAAACTTCTTTATTTAGTTAACTAACATAAAATATTTGGATTTCAATACCAACGATTGACCTTAATTTTTTAAAAATTGTACCTAAATGACTAAAAGCCAATATTAACTTTGGAATCAGTTTCAAGTATATTTGATTTAAGGACTTTAGAATATTTATTAATGAAATTTGACTGAAATAAAATTAAAAAAAAAGAACAATTTTATTTTCAGTACAAATCTAAAATTAGTGGCAATTATCTCAGTAAATTGCATGCACTTCTTTGATTAATGAATGAAAAAAAGAGAATAATGAGAAAGTTTTTCCACATATAAGGAACAAATAAATGTTTAAAAATTTTGTTTTAGTATAAATATAGGATTTAAATTGCTTGATTAAAAACAATGTTGATTTAAGAAAAATTCCTTTTTTTATGTGAATGACCATTGTTTTTAAATTTGATTAATAAAAAAGAATTTTTTTTTAACAAGATAATTTTGTTCCTCCAGTTTCCATTATATTTCATGTGAGAGATGCAAAGTGATTCCATTTTGAAGTGAGGATGTTGCCAGGAATTTATCTTTGATGAAGTAAATGGTTAGGGACTTCTTGCTACTCTTTGATCTAATGCTGGGCTCTAACAAGGAAGAATTTTGGAGAAACTCTAAGTTAGAATTTAAGGAATTGCTTGTCAGAAAAATAACTTGGCATTGGATTCGATTGTATTAAGTTTTTTTTTTTTTTTGTCTTTTATTTTATTTTTTTGACAGAATACATGAAGAACATCTTCAGTAACTAGTCTTGTTTCCCATGGACAATATAGTCCCTACAGCCGACAAAGTATATTCCCTATCTTCACAGACAATATATTCCCATCAATATATATGTCACGTTTTGTATATGAAACATTTTGAAAACAAATGAAACTTATTTTTATGCACTTCATAAAACTTATCTCACACCCCACATGTTACTCCATTCTGGGTGAACCAAATAAATCTCTTTGAGATTTAAAGGCACTGGGAAAATATATTTGGATATTTGTTGGAATGGGACCATAAATTATAGATCACTAGGTTTTCTCTAAAACATTTTCCTAACTTATTTTTCTTGGAAATTTAGTCTGATTATCTTTTCAAGGCCTCTGAGCTGTGAATATATCTGTAATTCTTTGTGTATTAACCAGTTGTGAAAAGAATTCTTTTATTTGTTTCTATTTGTAAGTAGTTTATGGATCCCTGCTGTCCATGGTCTGTTGATTTTTGACTGCTTGAAGTTTAATCATGTCATTTTCGGTTAATGAATCCAAGCATAAAATTCTTTGAACAAGGTTTTAGTTTACATTTATGTAACTAAATTTTAATTTTTGATGTTCACACTACATGGAAAAAGATGCATTGTATTTAGTCTTATGATGTTCTGTCAAAATCTACATTATCCAGTTTACATAAGATTACACTTTTAATTATATCTTGTCAGTTGCAGATATCATATATACAGTTTACATATATGTGTTTGCTTTCTCAACTGATATACATTTTATTTCATGTATAAATTTTATAACCAACATCTCTCTTTATCATATCTCTCACACTCACACACACATATGTACACATACACACACACGTGATATATACGTGTACGTGTGTGTATGTACATGCACTCACATACGATGCACATTCTGTGTTAAATTTTTTTCAGTGATCTGTATATTACAGAAAACAATATTTTAAAGCCATGCATATACAGTGATTCCCCCATTCTGTGTGTAAAATCTTGAATTTCCATAGATATTTCTTTTTTTTTATTTTATTCTATTTATATATAGAGAAATGGTTTGTTATTTTTGGGAAGGACATCAGCTCTTTTTAGCTTAACTGTTGTCAATGGTTGGCCGAGGTTCAAACCTAGGATTGTTTTTGCAGACCAGGGTTGCCAAATTGAACAACTTCTGAAAGAAAAGCTCAGTGCTTCTAAATTTTCAATTTTACAACTTGTGATTTGGGTGGCTAATTTTAAATTTAATTCAGCTAACAGTGAGAAAAAACCCAGCTCAACATATATTTATGCTGAGTTTTCAAATGTAGCCATCACATTTGGCAATTCTGATTCAGATCCTGGGCAAACCTTTTGTGTTCCCATTCTTCTGTATGGCAATCCTTTCATACTATTAAAAAAAATGATGATACTGGTAATAATAACAATCCTTCTCTAATTAATATTTGACAAAGTGGCAGCAACATCCTTATAATTATTTTATGATAACCTGGTCCTTTTTTTAATGTTTCTTCTGATTTGAAATATGCAAACGAATGCCAAGAACACTAGTTTTAATTTTGCAAATTCTGGTTTCAATACTTTTTACAAAATTTGTACAATAATGTAAAATACGTTAATAAGGTCAGATTTTACTGCTGACAATAAAA
Organism: Ascarosepion bandense; assembly: GCA_037127315.1. Taxonomy (NCBI): domain Eukaryota; kingdom Metazoa; phylum Mollusca; class Cephalopoda; order Sepiida; family Sepiidae; genus Ascarosepion; species Ascarosepion bandense. The sequence continues at coordinate 1,355,679 of JBBBDQ010001818.1, forward strand.
TTAAAAAATTAAAAAAATATTTTATATGTTAAAGTTTTAAAATATTGATAATTAAAATCTATAAAATTAAGATTTGAAATAACAACTGTTTAGATCATGCCAAGATCAAATCAAAATAGAAATCTGCATAATGTTATTTCAATACTTTAATGAATGACTGTAAACTGAATTTTGTCTGGTTTGGTACAACATTGATGTTTATAATTGTTTGCAAGATTAGCTCAATGGTAAAGAATGCTGAATAAATAAATATGTACTTCTTTAATTAAATCTTAAAAAAGAAAGCTTTAAAAAAGACAAATTCAGATGCTAACAAGATTTATATTTGTTGCATACTTACCTGTGGACACTATTGGGATAGAGGAGAGTGATTATACTGATTAGCAGTTGTCATTCTCTGCTGAAGGGTTTTTGGCCAAGCTTAAGGGCTCAAAGACCTCACTTTGAAAATGGCCTTGTGCTGCATTTTGCCTATGTGGGAAGGCAGATAAATATAGTGATTATACTGACTAGCAGTTCACTAGCAGTGTATTTACTTCATGCAGCGTGTGAGTCTTGTACTTGTTGATATACTATTATTCCCAACCTCTGTTTTGGTGATTACTCATAGAGTAACCTTTTAGGATTACAACAATATTAAAAATTAAAATTACTATTAAATAACTTAAGTATTTAATAAGCTTAGCATAGTCTGGCACAAGACCACAACTGGTATACTGTGTAAAGATTAAACTCTCTATAGCAGTAAATGGTCTGTGTTTCTAACCTCTACTTCACGGCAAGCTACCTTAAATGAGAATATATAAGTTTAAGCATGTTTATAAAATCCTGTTAGCTTCTATTTTAATGTCATTATGTTAATATGTAAAGGACTTAGAGTTGTGAAACATGCTTTAATATTTCATGAAGGTTCAATTACGGAGTCATCAACCTTGTTCAACCCATGCTAGAATGAAAACGGACGTTAAACGATGATAAGGTGCAATTCATTCGCTTCCCATATAAATGTATCAGTTACTACATAAAAGCTAACATTTTTAGAATAAAGAACTCAACAAAATTGAGAAAAGAGCTTCAAGAATATTGATACATTACTCTGTAGTATCTGCCTACATTCTGTCTAAGGCATGCGTCATGCTTCAAAATGGTGTTGATGACATCAAATTAAAACAAATTGTTGATGATCTTCTTTAGTCTCTTAACCAAATGAATCAAAATAAACCTGGTTGAGGTGGGGTACAACTTACTTGAAGAAATGAAAGAAATTACAGTTGTATTTTCATTGTTACTTATAAAAATCTAGCCAGAAAAATTTAAATTTAATCATTGTTTACTTAGATAAGCAAGAATATGTATTTAATTAAAATAACTTATATAAAGGAATTTGAAATAAGTAAATAACAAAAAATATATTTCTAATTCTTTTTGACTGCAGGAAACCAGTTATTTGGCATTTGTCTACATATTTAATTGGTAAAAGCATTAACTGAAAAATATCAGGCAGTCACAAAACCATCTCATTTGCACGCACATTCTTCTGTTCATGTTTTTTTCTACACAAAACATGGTTTGTGTTCTAACACGTAAGTCCTGTAAGGATGACTTCCTCTGTTTTATTTTTCTTTTTTTCTGCTATATCCACCAAATATTATAAGTATATACCAAATCAATTTACAAGTAGAATGATGCAGTTTACCCATTTGACCTGCGACCTCTTTTCATATTCTCTTGCCCTATTCACTAACCTGTAATAATGTGATCAGCTGACTGTGTGATCTCATCATATTAACAAAAGAACTATCTTTTTATGTATTCTAGTTGCTTCTTTCTTTCTTTTTAATATGAAGCCAGTAGTTTTCATGTAGCACTGCAGTTAAGCTAAATTCTTTACTTCTTTTAGGATATATATGAGCGATTGCTGAAACATTCTTGGTCTCAAAATCTGACTAAACATCATACTTTCTCTTTGAGGGTTTCTTGGTCAGGCCAAGAACTTTTCAGCATCTATCTCGTCATTATCAACAAGCCTTTATGATTATGCAAATGAATTTATTAATAACATTTCTATTAATTTTTGTTTTAACATTTTACTTTCTCTCTCACTACCAATGTTTCCTCATAAAATGGAGCAAAAAATATAATTCAGAAAATTCAATAAAAATGGAAAAAAAAAAAAAATTATAAAACGTGAAAAAGATTAAAAAAAAAAAATGATAATAAATGACCCTGACCCTCAATTTTTAAAATTGCTCCGTGACCAAGGTGAAAGTTATCTCCCCTTTGCTACCTGTTTTGTAAAATTGTTTAAAGCTGAATAAGCATTTGTTATTATGAATTGTGTTGCTGTTTATTTAATAAGTGAATTATGAGTGTTTTCTCATTTTTACCAAATGGTCAGAGCAGATTTTACAAGCATACTACTGACTGGTGAACAGAAGATTGTTTACAATTATTCCAAATAGAGCACATCTTTCCTTTAAAACTGAATTCAGTAATGACAATTTCCTTAATACTGATATTTTAAAAGCATTTTTCACCCATTGCTTTATTGTTAATCTAAACCAGAAAACTGTTTTTAATTTATTTGTTTTTAAACCTGAATTTTTTGTGGCCAAATTGTACTATTTTCTTCTTTTTGCTTATGAGATTGTCTAAACTAATTGAAAATACCTCTATTTATCTTGAGATCTTCTTATTCACGGTGTCTGAACAAGCAAAATTCTCTTCAAAAGAGCAGTGACAATTTATCAATACATTGTTGACCACCATTGAAAGACTAACTTTTCTGGAGTGACATCATCTTAACACTCTGTCCTGTAACTTATTTGGACTGTAATGTTTTAGTTGAAGTGATGAAGGATGAGACTAAAATATTTCTCAGTAATCTTTTAAAGATCACGTGATATATAAAGAAGTCTAAAGTAAATATCAACTGAAATGTTATAAAAAAAAACAAAGATGATGTCAATACTCTGCAAAGATAAACAATCATTTTGTCTAAATAGTTTCATTTTAAATTATCAAAATTCATGCAATTAATGTCACAGTATCACATAGTAAAGAAGATTGAATACTATTCACAAATTCCTCATTGAAATTGCTCTTGTAAAATCTAAAACCATTTTGATTAATGGACATTTTATTCAGTTTTTGAAAGATGGATGCTTTCCTGACTTTTTTTATTAAACAAGATTCAGTCAGCAAACATATAAATCAAATATGTTCATCTTTTCCAGATAAAGTGGTGTTTTGAATTTTAAAATATTAGCATACTATCAGTTACTTGTTTTGGTGTTACACAATCTGTCTACTTTAATTAGTCAGTACATTGTAAGATCTGATAACCACATGGTAATTTTTCTTATTTTATGTTGTACTGTGATTAATAGACATTTGATAGCATATAAAACACTCTTTATTTTTAAAAAAAGAAAAGCACAAAAAGCTCTCCCAGGTTTTATATATGAAATGAAAATATCTACCAGGTTAATGTTTTCTTAAATGTAGTAGATTAGCAGAACTTGTGGCAAGTCTAACTTCTTCATATTAAATATAAATGAGAAGGAGTACGTTTTACATGCCATCAAATCGGGTCATTTATTTTTATAAGTTCTTTTTAAGGATTATAAAATGGATAGACAACAAGAAAAATATATTCAAACTTGAATGCTGATTATAAAGGTATGGTGAAGTAATAGATTAGAAGCTTTGATTGAGGAATTGGAGAGTTGAATTCGAATTCCAGTCAAATTTGTTACATTCACTTATGTGCAAATACCCTTGAAAAATGTGTGAATCTATCTCCTCCCCCCCAGCCATGGGAAAATAAAAGGACAGACTGAGTTCTATAGCTGTTTTGGCAACCAGTCTACTGTGATAAAATCTTTACCCTACATATGTTTGGGGACTGTCAAGCTAGAAAAAGCCCTATGAAACTTTTTCTTGAGAAGAAGCTGGCTCAAATTGCTCAGAGTGAATGTTGCTTAAAAAAAAATGTTGATTCAGTTAATCTTTGAGAAATTTCAAGTTGAACCCTTTATTTCATCTAGGGCATGAGATTGTTCTTGTTCTGCTGTCCATGTGCAGGAATATCTTGTCTTGGGTAATTGGCCTCTTAGTATCATTTAGTTATTGCTGGTCCTGTTTCTTCTTAGTGTAAGCATATCTGTACTATCTAACCCAAGGATTAAACCCATAATTACTATGTTACCAAATATCAATATTTTACTACTCTTGAATATTGTCTGAAGCTAGAACTTGGAGCCTTAAATCTTCTTGTTCTTTTTGCCTGCCTGCCTGCTGCCTTGTTGACAAGCTTGGTTCCTTCAAATAGGAGTAATCAAAGATCAACAACAAAGACAATATTCAGAAACAGCTCAACCTTATAACATCTATGTTGGGTCATGCTTAACACACACAGGAGAACATGACCAAGAACTGTTTTTATTCCATCACTTGCAGTTGTGGCAAAGAATACAATAGTAGAAGCAGCTGACCTATAAAAGTAAGGCTAAATAAACATTGTAAAGCCATAGAGGTAAGACAATGAATTTAGGCATGGCTGATCATGTATGAAAGAGAAAATGGTGCCTATTGATCACAGTGAAATGGTGTAAAAGTATTAGAAAATCAGATCTTGGAAGGAATTACTGTATATGACAACCTCCTCAGTAGTCATAGCATATATATATAAATACCATATAGGATACTTTCACTAAAGAAAGAATATTATGCACGAGAAAGACCAGCAACTAATAATATTGGTGATTGTCAAAAAGACTGCAATGGTTGAAGAAGGCAACACATAGGAAAGAGAAGTGGGGACAGAGAGAGCCAAGTTTAATATGAAACAGCAAGTGAGGAGATCAGATGGAAATCAGGCTTAAGTTTTAGGTTCAGAATTGTCCTACTATTAACAACAGATTAAATAAATTGTTTGGTCTATTAAAATATTATTAGTAAATTTGGTGTCATAGTAATTGAATTTAATATCTGGACTGGGTAATATGGATTGACTCAGTCCATAGAAACAGAATAAGCAATAACTGAGCAATACTAAAAAGCAAACCAACATGAGATATCCCTAGTCAGGGACATCAGGATGATAACACTATCCCCATAGATTAAATAATAATGGGTTCAGTTAAAAATTCCCTGAAGGTTACATGGATTGACACGCCTGAAAAAGGCTGGCTGTTACAATAGCTGAAATAATGTGATAGTAACAAAAACAAAAACAAAAAACAAAAAAATGTCTGAATGTAAACAATAGCTCCTCATTGCAGAATTTTTCCTCCTCACTTGAAATATAGAATTTTTTTTATTTTTAATAAAAGCTATGTTGGTTTATGCCAACTTTAACAGAAATCTAAGTTATTGAACAGCTGATGTGAACTGAATTCAATAATAATTAAAAAAAATAGCAACATTATTTTACTAATTATTGTATGAAACAACAGAAACAAAATACATTCCCAAAGCTGATATCCTTCCTTATAAAACAAATTTAGATTTAAGTGGCAACTAGAATCTTTTACTAACTACATCCACTCCCAAACTTTACAACAATGACCAGATTGGTGTTGCCATTGTTATGACTGCATTTTTTCATTTGTCATTTGTAAGTGATCAGGGAGTGTTATGTTGATTCTTTGCCTTGACTAGTTGACAAAATATGTACACAAGGAGGTGGGGAAGACATATTAGCAAAAGAATAGAGTTATTAAAGTAGTGAATTAATGAAGCATATCTTAAAATCAGAATGTATGTCTTATTGCTTTCTTCTACCATGTTGACATTGCCTTCTTGGCTTGACATTTTAAACATTGGTGATATAGGCAAAGTAAGAAACAATACAAAAGCTTTCTTAGCAACAAGGAAGAGTAAATATTTAATGTAAGAAACTCTACTACAATAACCTTATGAAAAAAATTTGCATTTATAAAGTTCAATTTAGTTGTGTTATAAAAAAGATTGATTTGCATTTATTGAATGACAGCGGCAATCATTGATCAGAGTCCAATGATTGCTTCGTTCTGGAAGCTTTTTTGCTCTTGCAAAATAAAGTTTGTGTATAATGTTTTAAAGACAGTTCATTGTTGGCTTAAAATATAGAAAAGATATTGAGTGCATTCGGAAATATAACGTAGATCAGTATTTCTCAGCATGTCTCATCTGCTTATACCTCCTAGTTTATTTTGGTGACCCTTCAGTGTTGTTTGAGGGAAATAAAAACCAAACTAAAAATGGAGTTTATTTTGCTATTTACAGTATACATGAACATCCATTGTATTATGTATATTTAAAAATATTTGGTTTATTTTTAAATAGAACCAAATATGTGCAAATAAATATTTAATTAAGCCAACCAAATCCAAGGAAATATGAATCTACACGAATGACATAATGTGTCATATGTATAAGGACAGTTAAGTCCTTTCAGAATATATCAGTTTAAGTGGCATACATGATACATGCTTGAGCGATCATGTCTCGAAAGAGGCATGACTGACTTGACAGAAGATTTTTCCGCAGTAGTCTGCCATTACTTTCTGTGGTAGACTGGTTGCCAACCAAAGCTATATAACCCAATCTGTCTTGTTACTGGACCCATAGCTAGAGGAAAGAGACAGATTAATACCTTTCCCTAGGGTATTTGCGTGTAAGTGAATGCAATGTATTCAACCGGAATTTGAACTTGGCTCTATGATTTCTCATTCTGAGTTGATATTCACTGTACCACGACACACATCTGAATACATACTTTATTCATAAGATTGTAAAAAAAACAAACATTATTCTTTCCTTTTGATTCAATGCATTTCTTGTTGCTGATGCTGAGCTGTGATTTTTTAAAAACATTTATCTTCAACGACAGATGAATATTACCTCTTTTTAGGATGACCATTTAGCTATGATCTTTGTTGAGGTAGAAACATGGCTAAAATGAGGTTCAACCAGGGAAGATGTGGGTAAAACAGTAAGACACGACTTTGATTTCTCCCAGAATAATGGCGATTTCTTAATGGCGTCCTAATAATACATTTTACATTTTCGTATCTCATTACACAATGAGACTCTTATAAAGAAATATTTATATTCAAAAGGAAATGTCACCCAAACAGGTATGTTCATCTTTTGTGGGTTTTTCAACTAAACTTGAATATCTTTGTCCATATTTTTATAGCAAGGTTACCAGTGGGCAGTTTGTTGCTAATTCAGGCCAGACATGAAAACTACATCATACATTCATCTTGAACAGCCTGAGTTTTCCAGAGAAAGCAGTATTAAGTCGTCCGTTAGATGACAAAGTTCACCTTGTAACAGCTCATTAAGTAAATTCTGTTTTTCCAGTATATCTGATAAGTAAAATATTTAACATCCCAATGCAACAATTGCTCTTCAAGCTGCTTATGAACCAGAAGGGAAGCAAATAAATTGCATAATGAACCAAAATGTTAAAGACAATTTCCTTGTAAGGATGATTGCACTTCTGCATTTAAACTCCATTTTGACATCATTGTTTGCAAAATAGGCAGTTTTTATACTAATTTGATTTAAGAAGGTTAATTTTTATTTATTAATCATTTCACTCCAAGCAAGCCAGGATTGCCACCAGTGTGCAGGGGGTTTACAGTGAGAGAATAGATTAGGTAAAGGAGGTATGGAAGAAAGGATAAAAGACAAATAGAATTCAAGAAGATAGAAGATGGCAATTGACATAGCATTTAATTTTTTGGAGATTCTGGCTATCAGGGAAGCAAGTAAATGGAAGTGAGTTCCACAGGTAGGAAGTGAGAGAAAAGAAACTGTTCGAGTAGAAGTAACAATTACATTTAACTATTTCAGTAGTAAAAGGGTAAGACCTAAATGCCAGTCTAGTAGCACACTTAAATTCACGTGGTCGGGGAACCAGAGCAAAAAGATCGTCAAAGTAGTTGCCATGAAAATATTTCTAGAAGAGACAGTGGGCAGCCACATCACGAATATTATGATATTAAGGGTGTCCAGCCAAATGTTTTGCAATCAAGTGTTATTAATGGATAACATACTGTATGCACAAATACCTCAGATAAAGTATTTTGATGTGCACAATGAAATCCAAAAGGTAAGCTTACTATGCATAGAATACAATTAGTAACACAAGTCATTGCATATAACAAGTTTAACACCTCGACGTAATGTAATAGTTAGCAAGCTTGTCTCGCTATGACAATTACGATAGAGTAGTGAGTTCGATTCTCACTGGGTGCCCCATACTTTCAGCCTTGTGTTACATCTAAGCTGTGCTTAGAAAGTCATCATTTAGGAACACCTCGGTGAGGTATAACAGCTAGGAAGCTTGCATCGCTAGAACCTATTACAATTGAATAGTAAGTTTGGTCCTCACTGGGTGCCCGATACTTTTGGCTTTGTGTCAAATCTAAACTGTGCTTAGAAAATCACCTTTACATATTAAAAATCATTACATATTGAAGCGGAATATTGCTTTTTGAAATAAGGGACTTTGAAAATTGTTTCATGTTTCGTGTCTGTGTTGTTTTTTTTTTGACAAAAATCATTTCATTTCGGAGTTAATTATCAAGAAAGCTGACATGCTAATAGAACAGCAACATTGTCCCACAATGTAAACTTGTTAAATTAACAGTGTAAACTTTTTCACTTGCAATTGTACAACTATTTGCCTTTCTACATCCTAAGCCATTTCCTTAATGCATTTTCATTACTCATAAAATTCTTCAAGGTATCCATTAATAATCACACGGGTATTCATTTCAGTTGAAATTGTACAACAGAAATAGAACTGGAAAAATCGCAGTTTTACCAACATAAAATTTTTCAGCTATTCAAAACCCCATGACAATAAACTCCTTAGGGACGGTTGGCAATGTCTGGTACAAGGCCACTTCACTAACATAGCCGATAATCCCCGCATTTAAAGATATCAGAAGGTTGAGGGAATGAAAGTGTTTCGTTTGTATGTTAAATTAGAATTTTATTAACTGAACAGAATAACATCAATTTGTAGGTGTTAAATCTTCAAAGAGAAAATGTAGTTGTAGTAAGTAGTTAATCAATTTGTAAGAGTTTAATGTTCAAAGAGAAAGTGTAGTACAGTTAAATGAATCCAGAATTCTAGTTGTAAGTAGTAGATGTGTTTATGCAGAATTAACAGGGTTACTAATAAAGTCTGTGGTTCTTTTTTATGGCCGGCGAGAACGTGAAAAGGAAGATAAAGCTATAAAAGAACATTGAACTTATCAGACGTTAGTTTTTAAGAGTCAGTTGAAATGTCTTTTTTTTTGTCGTCTTTTTCTTTGTTGACTGCGAGAATGGTGAAGATGAAGAAGAAATAAAGGAGAATAGCACACGAGAAGGAGAAAGAGAACGAATGTGTGTCGGGACGTTATGTCCAGGTTAGTGGTTGAAGTTTCTTTTGTCACATCTTGGCGGCGCGTTCAGGACTTGGGCGATCATGGACCTCCACTCACTCCTATTCTTTGTCTCTCTTAACGCCTTTTCTCTTGGTATCTTTCCCAAATCCCGCTCCGCCATCAAGTATATTTCACGTTGCTTTTTCATGTCTCTCTTTATCTCTCCCTTGAAGATTAGATTCTTCAATATCTTCTTTCTCATTACATGTCCCGGAAACTTCAGCTGTCTTTTCCTGATGTTAAGTATCAGTTTTCTTTTCGTTTACATCCTCTATCTGACCGATGAGTATCAGATTCTCCAAGCCCTCCTTTCTCATTACATGTCCCAGAAACTTCAGCTGTCTTTTCCTGATGTTAAATATCAGTTTCCTTTTCGTTTCCATCCTCTTCAAAAACTTGTGGTTGCTCACATGTTCGGTCCATGGTATCCTCAGCATCCTTCTGTAGAACAGCATTTCTGCTGCTTTGAGTTTCCCCTTCATCTTTGTGCAGCATTCGCTGCCATATAGGCGGACAGATATCACAAAACAATCCAATACTCTTTTCTTTGTTTCCAACGAAATCTTCCTGTCTCTCAATTCTATCTTTGTGTATCTGCTGAACTCGTTTTCTGCTGCCGGTACAGGTCCTTAATTAAGGTCTTTCATGAATATGTCAAGGTTGCCTAGCGTCTCAATCAGGTCTTTGTGCCGTCATTTTTTCGAATGCCTTTGCGTAGTCAATGAAACACAAGTACAAGTTCTTCATTTGTTGCCCTTTCTGAGGGCATTCTAAGCATAAATATTGCGTTCGTTGTTCCTTGACGAAACGACATTGTTCATGTCCTATTTCCGGTCTAATTCTGCTACGCGCTGTATTCATCAGAATTTAGACGATGAGTTTTGTTCCGTGACTCATTAAGCTGATTGTTCGGTGGAGCACCTTCATTTGCACCTGACTTCTTGAGCAGTGCTATAAAAATCGATCTGCTTAGGTCTTATGATTTCGCAGCTGTTGTAGATTTAATTTATAATTTCTGTGATTTTATCTACACCGAAATCATCTAAGGCTGTCAGCATCTCTATTACAATGCCGTCTGGTCCAGCTGCTTTGTTTTCTATCTTCGGTTTGGATTATTTCCGGTATGTCGTTATTTCTGTGCATTGTTGGTTGCCCTCCCTTGTTGTGGAAGAGAACTCCGATATATTCATTCCATCGCTGAAGTATTTCCTACTTCTCTAACGTGAATGTTCCATCATCGAATTTTATGCATTCCGTTGAGGAGTGGGTTTTTGTCCTGTTAGTTTCCTTATTTATTTATCTTTTTTTTTTTTTGGTCGTGGCCAATTTCTCTATTTCTGCGGATTTCTTGTTGAGCCATTCTTCCTTTGCCTGTCTGCATTTGCTCCTTATTTCCTTTTGTAATTTCCTATATTTCGTTCCATGTCTTGGCGTTATTTTATGTCTTCTTTTCATCATGTTTTTTTTTTAATCATATCACCCCAAGCAAGGCATTCCACTGCCACTATAGTGCAGGGAGTTGCATAGAGCGATTGGGTATAGGCAATGTCAGGAGGAGGGTGATAGACGAGTTAGGATGTACATAGGGAGAGTGTTGGAGAGAATGGTGCGAGTTAGTGTGTTAAAAGGTGTCTATTGACCTTACGTTTAAACTCCTGGAGTTGTAGCCGTCGGGGAAGCAGGCATGCAGAAGGGAATTCCACAGGCGGGAAGTGCGAGAAAAGAAGCTGTTGGAGTAGAAATTGCGGTTACATTTCATCGGTTTCACTGTAAAAGGGTGGGACCTAGTTGCTAATCTAGTATTTCGTGCAAATTCACACCTAGGGGGCACCAGTGATTTAAGTTCATCAGAGCAGAAGCCGTGAAAGTATCCATAGAAGAGGCACAGGGAAGCCACGTCACACCGGTGAGAGAGTGACTGCAGGCGGTCAGCTAAGTCGGTATCGATCACATTACAGATTCTCCGCTGTATTTTGTCAAGAACCCCGAGGAAAATAGTAGGGGCACCCGACCAGATGTGGCAGCAGCACTCAATAAACGAGCGGACGGTAGATTTATATATGTGCAGGATAGATTCAGACGGAAAGAACTTCCGGGCCCTGCACAGAAAGCCGACCTTAATAGCAGCGGATTTAGCAATGGATTCGACGTAGTCATTCCACTTGAGGTCAGCTGAGAGTGACAGGCCAAGCAGGCGTAGTGTTTTACTCTCTGGGAGGCAAGCCTGCTCCATGCCAATGGGAGGGAGGTGCGGTTGTCCGTGGTGGTTAATTGACAGCAGCCCCACTTTGGAAGAATTGAGTTTTACAAGCCATTCCTATACCAATCCACCACAGATTGGGGGTCCTTTTCAACCTCGGCAGCGAGGTTCGCCAGGTCACCAACAGCAGATTTTTGATCGAGGCAAGAGTAAACTGTGGTGTCATCGGCGCACATGCCTACTTGGGACGCTATGGCATCGGGGAGATCATTGATGTAGATTAGAAAGAGCGTAAAATCTAGGATAGAGCCTTGGGGGACACCCGCGTTTGTAGGGTAGCTCTGGGAGGCATGTCCGTTTAATACCACCCTCAGTGTGCGGTTAGAGAGGAATGACTGGACTAGGTCCAACAAAAGTCCAGTTATGCCGTAGCTTCGCAGTTTCCGTAGAAGGCCGGCATGCTATACTCTGTCAAACGATCTAGAGATATCCAAGGTAACGGTTCGGGCTTCACCATTCTTGTCGAGAGCCTGATAAATATACTCGGTGATGGTCGTTAGCATATCAGCAGTAGACCTGGTGAAGCGGAAGCCATACTGTTTGTCCGAGAGGAGCCTGTGGGCTGTGAGATGCTGAACGACCTCGGCGTTGATAATGGCTTTGAACACTTTGCCAAAGATCGGAAGAAGGCTGATAGGGCGGTAATTTGCGGGGTCCGAGGGTTCACCAGTGTTCTTAAATATTGGAACCACAGAAGAAGACTTCCAACAGGCAGGAAAGCAGGAGGAAGATAGGCAGAGGTTGTAGAGCTTAGAAAGGACGGAGGAGAGTTCAGGGGCACATTTCCCCAAGACCACGATTGGGATTCCGTCCCCACCACTCGCTTTGTGAGGGTCAAGTTTTGAGATTATGTTAGAAATCAGCGAGGGCGTGATGTGGACGTCACTCAATTGGACCTCAGTTCTAGGTGGGAAGTCGGGTGTATAGACTCCAGACGAATCCAGACTCGAATTGGTCGAGAATCTACGAGCAAAGCATTCAGCCTTGTCCGCTGAGGAGGTGAGGACCTCGTTTAGAATCTTATCTGTGATTCACTCATTTTTCCTTCTACGGCTGTTTTACTTTGGGACGATGTTGTTAGCTAATGTCATTAATTCTTCTTTTAGTGCGTCCCATTTTGAGTCTCCGTCACCAATTTCTGGTTCAAGGCCACTTCACTAATATAGGCGATAATCCCTGCATTTAAAGATACCAGAAGAAGGTTGAACGAATGAAATTGTTTCGATTGTGTGTTAAATTAGAATTTTATTAACTGAACAGAATAACATCAATTTGTAGGGGTTAAATGTTCACAGAGAAAATGTAATTGTAGTAAGTAGTTAATCAATTTGTAAGAGTTTAATGTTCAAAGAGAAAGTGTAGTACAGTTAAATGAATCCAGAATTCTAGTTGTAAGTAGTAGATGTGTTTATGCAGAATTAACAGGGTTACTAATAAAGTCTGTGGTTCTTTTTTATGGCCGGCGAGAACGTGAAAAGGAAGATAAAGCTATAAAAGAACATTGAACTTATTGGACGTTACTTTTTAGGAGTCAGTTGAAATATCTTCTTTTTGTTGTCATCTTCTTCTTTGTTGACTTAGAGAATGGTGAAGATGAAGAAGAAATAAAGGAGAATAGCACACGAGAAGGAGAAAGAGAACGAATGTGTGTCGGGACGTTATGTCCAGGTCAGTGGTTGAAGTTTCTTTTGTGACGGCATCTTAATCTCGCTTCCATCTGACTGATTCGGCTTTCTTTCTTTTTTTATTGCTAAATACATTTTCACATCGGCTTGTTAATTTCTTTCACAGTTTTGCAGATCGCTTCCCCTCATTGGTTAGAAAATTAATTTAACATCGGATCGCGAAATTTGGCTTCGTCTTTTTCTTTCAGTATGGGGCCAATCATTTTCCTGATTGGGAAAAATTAAGATTTAACACTGGATTGTGTATTTTGCCTTGGTCTGTTTTTTTTTTCAAAATGTTTTCATTAATGCTGATCTGATTTTGTGGGTGTGCTATTCTACTTTGTTTAAGTTATTTGTTGAAATGATATAGGATTTGTAGCCTATACTTTCTTCTTTTATTATTTTTTTTTCTTATATTTTTTTCATTCTATCCGTGTACTTTTCCTGCAGGCTGAGCTCATTCACGTGTGTGCTGTGTTACAGTCTGTGTGCTGCATTAAGCTTTTCCATTCACCGCAGTTTAATCCCTAGTTTGCATATAACCGGAAGGTGGTCGCTTCCACAGTCAGCACTCCTGATTATTGTAATATAATCAATTTGATTTTTTGTGTCCCCTCCTGGGCTTCTCAATGTCTATAATCGTCTTGGGTATTCTTGAAATCATGTATTTTGTTATTAACTGGTCATTTGCTGTGCACCATTGGACTTATTTTTCTCCTTGGTCATTGTGGTTTCCAAAACCAAAGTTGCCAAATGTTACTCCTTCCCTCTCCTTGCATACTTTATCATTCGAGTCTCCCATGATAATTCCAATTTCTTACGATTTATACTGACTTTTTGCGCTATCTAGTGTAAAGTAGAAAGATTTTATTTCCGCCTCAGTGCTTTGTGTTGCCGGTGCATATACTACTATGACCGAAATGTTAAAGAGAGTTTCTTTGATTTTGACCAGGAGGAATCTTTCGGATAACTGGCAGTACCCAAAGACGCAATTCATTATGTCTCTGTTCAGTGTCAAAGCGACCCCTTTTCGCAATTTTTGCTGCCTACGTATATTAACCTGTGTACTTATTTTGTTCATCAAAATATGAAATAAAATTCGTCATTATGGAAGATCATGTTCCCTATTTTGTTAGCTCAAACGTAAATGCGTTGTAGTGAGTCCAGTTAAAAATAAAATATAAAAGTTCAGTAAATAAACAAAGAAATAAAAAGAAATAAAGCATTTGCACGTTCCTTTAAACACTTATATCTTTCGTTCTCTAAACTTTTCTTTTTATGTTTCTCCAAACTTACGTGAAGGCAATTCTCAAATAAAAAGAGGAGTAAGAATAAAACAAACAAAAAAACAAAAAACAAAAAACAAAAAAAAAACAAAAAAAAAACAAACAAACAAAACAAAACAAAACCAAAAAAAGCCGGATTTTTGTAAAAAAGCCATACTTATATGGGACTGAAAAAACTTCCGTTATAAAAAAAATTAAAAAGAAAGAAACGTCCGAAAACAAAATAATTTGGCCAATAAAAAGAAAAAAATAGCGACACAAAGAAACTTTTGAGTCAGCGGACATCATATTCGCGCCAAATCCTCGAGTCTATTCAAAAGATAAAAACCTGACACTAACACAGATGGCTGCAGGTGAGGACACCATGAAAAGGGCGGGACAAAAAGAGGGGAAAAAAAAAAAGAAAAAAGAAAAAAAACGGTAGCCATGAGTGACTTGTGAAAAGAGGTCATCAGTTACTGATATTTCCGCCCTGTTTCTGAAAAAAAAAAAGTAAAAGAACCCACGGTAGAATAACAATACCCTAATTTCCTAGATTACTACTATCCCTACTATAATCTTACTTTAAAACGACCACAAACAGACATTTCCTCAGACAGCTACTAATATCTGCCAGATTAGCGAGCTTTTTGCTACGCCGAATATCAAAAGACTCACTCATCATTTTACAGATAATAAATAATAGAAATATATTTATTTTAAACCCTTCCCTCAGTTCGTTTAATTCCCAAAGTTTCCGATAAAATAATTATCCTTCCACCTATCCACACTGGCAACGTTCATGATATGAATACATATGCCACAGCGTTTTACTTAAATTCCTTCAAACTTGAAAAGTACTTATTTTAAATATTTAAGGAGAGAAAATTCTATTGTACAAATTTTTCAAGCGGGAATTGTTCGCTTGCTAAGTCTTGAAAGTGTGAAACCTGTGCTTAGTGTTTTTCGCGATTTCTTCAATGTTTGATCGAATGTTCGATAAGCAGGCCCTCATTTCTTTTTCAGTTGAGTGTAGTCTTTCTCGCTTCTTCTCTTTGATCTTATTTGGTGTCGAGAAGCCAAATTCACATAAATAACAAATAGAACATTGCAGTAAAATTGATAAATCCTTTCTAGCTATTGTGGAATATTCCTTTTGTATCAAAATCCAAAATGTATCAATGGGTACTGTCGAATGTTTTATTTTGAGCTTTCGATCACTAGAAATCGCGGCCAATTCTTCTTCACATGACTGAAGTCCAATATTATAAGGAACATTTAAGAATGGATTTCGAATCCAGTAATATTTCCTGTGCTCAGTGATGGAATATAATCGATGTTTTCGTCGAGTTATTTCAAATGGGTAACCATAATAGAGATTATATTTCTTTAAATGCAGATCGTACGCATTGAAGGTGTCGTGCCTACTAAAATACCTCAATAAATATGCAATATATTTAAAACAATAAAACTTATTACTTTTGAACATGAGAAGCATTTTCAGTCAACAGTAGCTTATGATATTCGTCCGTTGCGAGCGAAGATGACCTTTTTTTTTTTCACGCATTATTTATCCGTCGCTGCAATACTCTGTTGTGATGGTGCGGTGAGTAGTAAAGTAAAGACTTTCGTGTTAATTTTTTTAAATGAGAGAGAGTTGTGCATAGTCATCAGTCTCACTCTCTCGTCCCTGCCCATCTGGACCCGGTGGCAAAATAAAATCAGGATGGCCAGAATGCTTTGCTGGGACTGTCTTCATGCACATTGAACTTGTCGATTTCTTCCGCGCAATCCATCAGAACTAGATTTTTTGTTGTTGTCTGAGTGGTTTTCTCCTAGGAGAGTTGCTTACTAGAGCTAATGAGCGTCTCCCGTCCATGTAGATTAAGGTATAGGATACAAATCTTATATCATCCATCAACGAACTAAAACACACAAAGTAAAATTGCTCACCCGTAAAATCGGATCCAAGCGACTAAAAGCATTTTGGAAAAAACCCAACTATAACAAACAAAGTAAAATTGCACATCCGCAAAAGTGGATTCAAACGACTAAAACATTTTGGAGAAACCCAGACCAAAGCAAAATTCTGGATCCTGATTGGGGTAGAAATCGAAAATTTATATATGACATTTTTTCACGTTTAGACGTGAAAATGCTTGCTGGAGCCGGCAACATGAGAAACTTCCCTACTTAAACTACGTTTCGCGACCGGTCAAAATCAGTCCAGCATGGGAGCGTTTAGCTGATAAACCTCGTGGCAATGTAAAGAAATTTCAAAACAGTCAGAATGTGAGCGGTATCTGATAGTATCTCGCCTCAATGTAAGAAAAAACTTCAAGCTGACTTGGTCACGTCTCGCCTTTACTGCTAATTTTCTTTTCTTCCTTTTCACTCCGCGCCACTCAGACGTAAGGGCTCGTCATAAATTCATTCGACCTTTTCTTCCAGTTTTCTTTTTCTTCATTTTCACAATGTTTTTTCTTTCATGTTCAAAAAGAGAGCAACCACAACAACAGGACGCGCTAAGTACAATTTCTTTATTTGTTTTACCTTCTCACTCACTCTGTCGCTGACCTACCGAAAAGAGTAAGGAACATAAAAACTTGACATTCTGCTACTATCCAGATACGCATGGGACACTTAACTACTTACTTTAGAGTTCAAACATGAACTCTAAACTTCTGTGGAACATTTTAAATACTTTTTTCTTTGAACAATTTTAACTATAAAGCTGTATGCATTTTCTCAATGAACATTTTTCTTCTCACAAATATGTTATAATGTTCAGTTAACAAAATTTCACTTATATTTTTCTTCTTACACTTTTGTCATTCTGCTAATAAATATTTGCTTTAATGTACAGACATTTTATTCGTCTCAATATCTTTTCAACCTTCTGATATTTAAATTGTAGGGACTTCGGACGTGTTTGGCACAAGGCCAATTTACCAAGCATTACCGAGGCCCCCACAAAGGTAATATTCGCTCTGAACTGTTTTTAACAAGCCGTTATAATTATCGCAAAGACAGTTGTGTCATCTAACTTGAAGGATGAATGTTTTTCATTAAAAGTTAAACCACTTTTAACAAACTGTTATCGTAAAGACAACTGTGTCTTCCAGCGTGCAGGATGAATAATAACAATAGCTATATAAACATTAAAAGAACGTCTACAAAATATTCATAAACTTAACGCTATAAAGTGGTTACATCTTAAAACACACTAATTAAACCGTACAATACAAAACCAATGAATACAGTTCAGAAAGGCTGTTTTATTAGTCATTACAATTTAGGTAGATGTCGCCAAAATATCGTGGGGTCATAGACATACCACGTGGTATTTTAGGGCCAACTAAGAATAAAATAATGTAATTCTGGAGCCGATTTCTTAGAAAAAGGTATAAATATCACGAAGACTGGCTCTAGAGACTCACAAATGCCACCGATGTCCTCGTCACTCTATCTGCTGATTCAAGACCCTAACCCCACCATACGCAAAAGCAACGCTCAACTCAGTACTTTTCAAACTACAAAGAAAGCACCCCAAACTATGCAGCCATCGTCCACAGCAAGAACTAAATTCTACCGATTTTCCTTTATCAACGTTACTACTATATACGGATACACATATTGATTCTTTTATACAAACACACACATAACCACATTTCACTGTTATCATATACGTAAGCAGTAGTTTATACTCTTGTGGGGTTTCATACATTGACACCCACCCACCCACACACACACACACACACACGCATGGTCACTCAGCGTCCACATGATGACTGGTTCCCGTCAAAAACGATGCTAATAAAAACGGAAAACATCACGTGGTACACTAGTTAGGATTTCGTCCCGGAACAAGAGCAAACATGTCTTCCTAACTCACACAAACACACGCGCACTAATTGCGTGTAGCAATTAGTGGCGCAAAAATTTCTTTTATTTTTCTTCTCCTACATTAACACTATGCACATTAACTTTCAATCAAACAGGCCTTTACATAAAATAACTTCCTACACATAAATCCACAATTTTTCCAACCTTCGTCAGTAGAAATCCACCGACTGCTACATTCGCATGTAAGTCTCTCTCTCTCTCTCTACTCAACGCACACACAGACACAGAACTTTGTCTTCTGTCTGACTTTCTTCATCAAGGATTTGAACTTTGAACTCTTTACGAAAATCTTAACAATTGTTACAAACCTTTCTTTCAGCTAGAGTAAAAACTTCATACATCTTATTTTGTTTCTACGAACAGACGAAGGGGAATGACTCTTTCCTTTTCACTTTCTTATGCATGCTCTCTCAACCCCATGTAACCTTTGTCAATACATTGTTTTTCTGGTTACTTTCGCCTTTTTGTTCTTTCTTAAAACCTGCTTTAAGATATGACCAAGGTTGCGTCGAGTCGACTCATAAATCTAAATTAGTAAGTGGACGCTTCGTCCACTACACTCTATCCAAGTACATTTCTAACAACCAATAAAAATTACATTACTCATTCAGTTTAACCAACTATTTACTTTCTTATTGCACATAAAATTAATGCTATTCGTTCATGCTACGTTGCTTTTCCTACAATTTTATATTTTTAATGGAAGGTGTGTGAATATTTTAACGGTCAAATCACAAGTCGTCACGAAACAATATTCAATCTAGCGTATAGAATCTAGGCACTTCGAATTTTGATGTTTAACAAAATGCCGAGTAAAAGGATTCCTACAAAGGAAATTTATCAAAATCACGCAATTTCGATATGTTTTCAAATCAAAATTTTCATTTTGAGGACAAACAACTTACCTGTTGAAGTAAGAATATTTTCGTCTTTACTTTGTATGCAAGTGGTTTTATTATTTTGTCAGTTAAATATTTATTTTAAATATTCCGGTTTAAACAGCGATAATTTGAAACAAAAATGTTCACAGAATGTTTCATGCTTTTCCCGATAAAAATGTTATTTATTCCTTCCGTAATTCGTGATCACCTGTTAATACTTTACCTTTTGACAATCATCAATCTTCGGTATGCAACAATAATCCAACTCATGGTCAGAGATCATTTCTTTGCATAGTCGTTTAAATAGTCCCTGCCTACTCAATTAGCAATGAGTCCGAATAAGATTTGGGCTTTTTCTACAAGGTCATACAAATCCTTTAATACACCCTGTCGTATATGGGGCTTGTGGCGAATAACAAAACAGAAACCTATTTAGTGAGTTGTGTTTTATTCATCATAAATCATAAAACGTGTCAATATGAGTGCCAAACAGGAAGAGAAAGTTGAGCATAGTATGTATTTATTTTAATTGTGATATCAAAGGGAAACATCTCTTTATATTGTTAATAATATATAATGATAATAAAATTAGTACATAATAATTCTCATTTTTATCAGAATCAGCACCACTTCAGAAAATAAAGGTACCAGAACAGTTTGTTGGAAATACAAAGAAACACTTAAATTGGAATAAAATCTAAACGCTTAAGGGATTTCATAATTTAACTAGATCGCCGTAAAATTTAGGGCTGCCATTTGGAAATTTTGATTTATTAACATCAAATTGTTTGGGTTGTTCATTATCACTTGTAACAGCAGAAATATTATCTTAAGATAGTTTATAGTGGGGAGGCGTTCTAGTGGAGAGTAGTTGCATATTGTTGCAGATTAACGGAATTTGTAGATAGCCCACTATAAATTATAATGAAGTTATAAATCAAGAAAAGCAAACTGAGTTTAGAAACAACATTTTATATATACACATGTCAATTAAGGTTTGTACAATTAAGGTAATCCTTTAAGTATGGGTCGAACGGACGTTAAAATGTTCATGGCAATAAATGCTGAAAAGAGAATTAATGCTTAGGTATGTGGGAGCGTTGTAAATTAGGAAATGTCTTTGGTGTATCCGCTCCTTTGGTCGGTAAGTAGTTTTGAGACAGCGAAGGATAAGATAAGAGGAAAGGAAGGCGAGTATAGTAATCCGCTTGACGTCGGTCAAGGGAGATACTAATTACACTCGTCTCTCGAGTCTGTGTGTGTCTGTCTGGGTCTGACTGTCTGGTGATGCTTTCTGTATCGGCTTTTTATTTCGTCTTTTGGATCGCAGCAGATCATTTGGGAATTCACATCCGTATTTGATTCTGGGCTTGCCATTGGCCGATAAATAAAATTCGCGTAGGCTCGCGAACTGGAATTCAATATTTAATTAATTTTTAGTTTTCTACCGGAACATCTTCGTCGAGCCGGCTGCGCACCGACGAGTTTTGGTCATTTGCTTTCTGGTCGTGAGAGTGCAAACATCTGGTTCATCGCCTTTGCTCGGTATCACCCCAAGTTCATTCAGGATTCTGCATGCCAATCTTTTTGGTGAGACTTTCGTTTCGTGCAACCTGATTTACGAATATGAGCATACTGTGCTATTTCAACAACCAATGGCTCTTGCTTGCTGTTTCGTGGTTGGCGCTTCATTAGAGATTTACCTAGTAAAGACAGCCATATCGGTAAGGTTAATCCAGTAGTAGAGGGCAATTTGAAACCATGCAGATCGGTTAGTCATCTAGTAGATCTTTCCAGTGCGACTCAGGAAGATTTATTGATTTTAAACCTAATAAAATCAATTGTCAAATAGAACCGTTATATTATTTACATTGTTCGGACTGTTGTCTTCATCCTTATTATCATATTTACGACATTTCTAGGAGTTTTGAACCAAACCCATTATTTCAATCACTGGGGTATATAATTCTCTTTCCAATGTTCCCTAAGTTATAACTCAAATCTCTAAGATTTCTTCACTGCTGTATTGAACTCACAACTCTTTGGGTCAAGTCACTGGAAATAACCAATGCCTATATCCTCTGGGTCATGCGTCCTTGAAGACATCAGTGGGTGAATTTATGGGACTTATAAACCTAATGTCTCAGTAATAATTTTACCAGGGCTCATATTGCAATCGTTGATAATGATTTTCATTCGAATTCCGTATTACTGGTTCCCATATTGTATTCATTTTTTGCTTATCCGACTTAAGAAATTTTTGTAGCCTGGCATATGTGCTGATCCCTTAGGTTTACGTAGTTTCCAGTGATTTTATCTATCAATTATTTCAACTTCATCCCATAGGGGGCGGTGATCCTCTTTCTCCCTCCATACGTGATCAGCTACACCTGATTTTTCTATCTCCCCTCGCGTTACTGCCTCACAATGGTCTTGCAGCCTTGCTTTAAGCGAGCGGTCCGTTTTTCCTTTGTATTTCTTTACAGATGAAATGAGAATGATATACCCCAGTAATCAAAATAAAGGGTTTGTTTCGAAATTCCTAGCACCCGAAGAAGGCTGTGGCGTACAACGGCCGAAGTATAGACAAATACTAACACTGTTATATTTCAACTTGACCATTTTCTTCTGGATTGTAAGGTGCAATGCGACTAGTTGCAACTCCATAACCATGTAGAAATGTTGTTGTCTCAAGAGAGAGAAAAGAGGAACTGTGCATAAAAACTGGAAGATTAAATATAGAAAATACATTTGATAGAAAGTTATTTTGATTTCATGTTAGGTCACGGGTATGTAAAAGTTAACTTGGAAAACTCTTTTGTAAGTTTTAGAATGTATTTATTTTGCATTGCCGATAAAAGCGTGATTTTGAAATCAATATTTTATCGCTCAGAAGGATGAGTCAATTTCATCAGATGAAGATTAGGAGATTTGTAAAAATTCGGTTTCACGGTATTACATATTTAGCAGTTATTAGTTATGGTGTGAATTTCTTTCACAGAATATTTCAAGTTTCGATTGCGAATAAAATGAATAATTCTAGACTTGTGTAATGTATACAGGTTACCGTTTGATAATCTGGTACAATTGGTTCGTGACAGTGTATCTGCGGTATACATTTTTCTTTGTCTTCCCGGTATTCAATATAGAAGGCAAAACAAGAATTGATTTCTGGCGTAGAATTTTTTGTGCTTAATTTTCCCATGATTCTGCACATCAAATATGAAACGCGCAGATCGGTGACGAGTTCTAACAATAAAATGCTTACCAATCAAAATGTCTTCATTTTTCAACTGCATCAATTATGGCTGAAGCCTCTTTCTCAAGCAGTATATAGTTTAATGCAATACCTTACAATGATCAGGAGTGAAAAGTAACTTGGCGTCCATCTTAGCACTGATACAGAATTATGCGAAACATCCATCTCAACCACAAATATCAAATTTTCGTCAATAGCAGTTAAGCCTGTATTTGCATGATCGGTTTTTAATTTTTTTTAAACTGCTAAACCTTCACGTGATAATGGGAATGTTTGTAAAGATTTTAGCGGTTTAATCATGCCTGCAAATTTATTAAGCCTCTGCATAAAATGCAAACATTCCAATAATCCGCTGTAAGCATTTTGCTTTTTGTTTTCTGTCAATACGCACATCTGTTCTGGATCTGGCTTGATTATTCATTTTCATATATAATGATTATTCTTTTTTTATATATAATGATTATTCCTTTTGATATATAATGATTATTCCTTTTGATATACAATGATTATTCCTTTTGATATATAATGATTATTCCTTTTGATATACAATGATTATTCCTTTTGATAACTACAATGATTATTCCTTTTGATATACAATGATTATTCCTTTTGATATACAATGATTATTCCTTTTGATATACAATGATTATTCCTTTTGATATACAATGATTATTCCTTTTGATATACAATGATTATTCCTTTTGATATACAATGATTATTCCTTTTGATATACAATGATTATTCCTTTTGATATACAATGATTATTCCTTTTGATATACAATGATTATTCCTTTTGATATACAATGATTATTCCTTTTGATATGCAATGATTATTCCTTTTTGATATACAATGATTATTCCTTTTTGATATACAATGATTATTCCTTTTGATATACAATGATTATTCCTTTTGATATACAATGATTATTCCTTTTGATATACAATGATTATTCCTTTTGATATACAATGATTATTCCTTTTGATATATAATGATTATTCCTTTTGATATACAATGATTATTCCTTTTGATATACAATGATTATTCCTTTTGATATATAATGATTATTCCTTTTGATATACAATGATTATTCCTTTTGATATATAATGATTATTCCTTTTGATATACAATGATTATTCCTTTTGATATACAATAGTTATTCCTTTTGATATACAATGATTATTCCTTTTGATATATAATGATTATTCCTTTTGATATACAATGATTATTTCCTTTTGATATACAATGATTATTCCTTTTGATATATCATGATTATTCCTTTTGATATACAATGATTATTACTTTTGATATATAATGATTATTCCTTTTGATATATAATGATTATTCCTTTTGATATACAATGATTATTCCTTTTGATATACAATGATTATTCCTTTTGATATATAATGATTATTCCTTTTGATATACAATGATTGTCCTTTTGATATACAATGATTATTCCTTTTGATATATAATGATTATTCCTTTTGATATACAATGATTATTCCTTTTGATATATAGTGATTATTCCTTTTGATATACAATGATTATTCCTTTTTTGATATACAATGATTATTCCTTTTGATATATAATGATTATTCCCTTTTTGATATACAATGATTATTCCTTTTGATATACAATGATTATTCCTTTTGATATATAATGATTATTCCTTTTGATATACAATGATTATTCCTTTTGATATATAATGATTATTCCTTTTGATATATAATGATTATTCCTTTTGATATACAATGATTAATCCTTTTGATACAATGATTATTATGCCTTTTGATATATAATGATTATTCCTTTTGATATACAATGATTATTCCTTTTGATATACAATAGTTATTCCTTTTTTGATATATAATGATTATTCCTTTTGATATACAATGATTATTCCTTTTGATATATAATGATTATTCTTTTGATATACAATGATTATTCCTTTTGATATACAATGATTATTCCTTTTGATATATAATGATTATTCCTTTTGATATACAATGATTATTCCTTTTGATATACAATGATTATTCCTTTTGATATACAATGATTATTCCTTTTGATATCCTACAATGATTATTCCTTTTGATATATAATGATTATTCCTTTTGATATACAATGATTATTCCTTTTGATATACAATGATTATTCCTTTTGATATGCAATGATTATTCCTTTTGATATATAATGATTATTCCTTTTGATATACAGCTGATTATTCCTTTTGATATATAATGATTATTCCTTTTGATATACAATGATTATTTCCTTTTGATATATAATGATTATTCCTTTTGATATACAATGATTATTCCCTTTTGATATACAATGATTATTCCTTTTGATATACAATGATTATTCCTTTTGATATACAATGATTATTTCCTTTTGATATATAATGATTATTCCTTTTGATATACAATGATTATTCCTTTTGATATACAATGATTATTCCTTTGATATACAATGAGATTATTCCTTTTGATATATAATGATTATTCCTTTTGATATACAATGATTATTCCTTTTGATATATAATGATTATTCCTTTTGATATACAATGATTATTCCTTTTGATATAATGATTATTCCTTTTGATATACAATGATTATTCCTTTTGATATACAATGATTATTCCTTTTGATATACAATGATTATTCCTTTGATATATAATGAATTGTGCTATTTGATATACAATGATTATTCCTTTTGATATATAATGATTATTCCTTTTGATATACAATGATTATTCCTTTTGATATATAATGATTTATTCCTTTTGATATACAATGATTATTCCTTTTGATATACAATGATTATTCCTTTTGATATACAATGATTATTCCTTTTGATATATAATGATTATTCCTTTTGATATACAATGATTATTCCTTTTGATATATAATGATTATTCCTTTTGATATACAATGATTATTCCTTTTGATATATAATGATTATTCCTTTTGATATACAATGATTATTCCTTTTGATATACAATGATTATTCCTTTTGATATATAATGATTATTCTTTGATATACAATGATTATTCCTTTTGATATACAATGATTGTTGCTTTTTGATATACAATGATTATTCCTTTTGATATATAATGATTATTCCTTTTGATATACAATGATTATTCCTTTTGATATATAATGATTATTCCTTTTGATATACAATGATTATTCCTTTTGATATATAATGATTATTCCTTTTGATATACAATGATTATTCCTTTTGATATACAATGATTATTCCTTTTGATATACAATGATTATTCCTTTTGATATATAATGATTATTCCTTTTGATATACAATGATTATTCCTTTTGATATATAATGATTATTCCTTTTGATATACAATGATTATTTCTTTTGATATATAATGATTATTCCTTTTGATATACAATGATTATTCCTTTTGATATACAATGATTATTCCTTTTGATATATAATGATTATTCCTTTTGATATACAATGATTATTCCTTTTGATATACAATGATTATTCCTTTTGATATATAATGATTATTCCTTTTTGATATACAATGATTATTCCTTTTGATATATAATGATTATTCCTTTTGATATATAATGATTATTCCTTTTGATATACAATGATTATTCCTTTTGATATACAATGATTATTACTTTTGATATATAATGATTATTCCTTTTGATACTACAATGATTATTCCTTTTGATATACAATGATTATTCCTTTTGATATGTAATGATTATTCCTTTTGATATACAATGATTATTCCTTTTGATACTTTCTGTTGATTATTCCTTTTGATATACAATGATTATTCCTTTTGATATACAATGATTATTCCTTTTGATATATAATGATTATTCCTTTTGATATACAATGATTATTCCTTTTGATATACAATGATTATTCCCTTTTGATATACAATGATTATTCCTTTTGATATACAATGATTATTCCTTTTGATATATAATGATTATTCCTTTTGATATACAATGATTATTCCTTTTGATATACAATGATTATTCCTTTTGATATACAATGATTATTCCTTTTGATATATAATGATTATTCCTTTTGATATACAATGATTATTCCTTTTGATATATAATGATTATTCCTTTTTTGATATACAATGATTATTCCTTTTGATATATAATGATTATTCCTTTTGATATACAATGATTATTCCTTTTGATATACAATGATTATTCCTTTTGATATACAATGATTATTCCTTTTGATATACAATGATTATTCCTTTTGATATATAATGATTATTCCTTTTGATATACAATGATTATTCCTTTTGATATACAATGATTATTCCTTTTGATATACAATGATTATTCCTTTTTTTGATATATAATGATTATTCCTTTTGATATACAATGATTATTCCTTTTGATATATAATGATTATTCCTTTTGATATACAATGATTGTTCCTTTTGATATATAATGATTATTCCTTTTGATATACAATGATTATTCCTTTTGATATACAATGATTATTCCTTTTGATATACCATTGATTATTCCTTTTGATATATAATGATTATTATTCAGCACATTTACAATGATTATTCCTTTTTTTGTTCTCCTTTTGATATACAATGATTATTCCTTTTGATATATAATGATTATTCCTTTTGATATATACAATGATTATTCCTTTTGATGTATAATGATTATTCCTTTTGATATACAATGATTATTCCTTTTGATATACAATGATTATTCCTTTTGATATATACAATGATTATTCCTTTTTGATATATAATGATTATTCCTTTTGATATACAATGATTATTCCTTTTGATATACAATGATTATTCCTTTTGATATACAATGATTATTCCTTTTGATATATAATGATTGATATTACGTCTGCAATGATTATTCCTTTTGATATATAATGATTATTATTTTGATATGCAATGATTATTATTTTTGATATACAATGATTATTCCTTTTGATATACAATGATTATTCCTTTTGATATAATGATTATTCCTTTTGATATACAGTAAATTATTCCTTTTGATATACAATGATTATTCTTTTGATACCACTACAATGATTATTCCTTTTGATATATAATGATTGTTATTTTTGATGCTGCAATGATTATTCCTTTTGATATATAATGATTATTCCCTTTGATGCTCTAATGATTATTTATACTTTTTAGGTATATAATGATTATTCCTTTTGATATATAATGATTATTCCTTTTGATATGTAGTAATTCATTCCTTTGATATACAATAGTTATTCCTTTTGATATACAATGATTATTCCTTTTGATATACAATGATTATTCTTTTGATATACAATGATTATTCATACTGATATATATAATGATTATTCCTTTTGATATACAATGATTATTATTTTGATATATAATGATTATTTCCTTTTGATATACAATGATTATTCCTTTGATATAATGATTATTCCCTTTTGATCTATACAATGATTATTCCTTTTGATATATAATGATTATTCCTTTTGATATACAATGATTATTCCTTTTGATATGCAATGATTATTCCTTTTGATATACAATGATTATTCCTTTTGATATATAATGATTATTCCTTTTGATATACAATGATTATTATTTTGATATACAATGATTATTCCGCTTTTGATACTACAATGATTATTCTTTTTGATATATAATGATTATTCCTTTTGGTATACAACCGATTATTCCTTTTGATATATAATGATTGTTTACTTTTGATATACAATGATTATTCCTTGCAGTATGCAATAAGTTATTCCTTTTCGATATATAATGATTATTCCTTTTTGATATACAATGATGCCTTCCTTTTGATACAATGATTATTCCTTTGATACTCTAATTATTCCCTTTTTGATATACAATAGGGTGTTTTCCTTTTGATATATAATGATTATTTAAAATTATACAATGATTATTCCTTTTGATATATAATGATTATTCCTTTTTGATATACAATGATTGTTCACTTTTGATATACAACAGTTATTCCTTTTGATATATAATGATTATTCCTTTTGATATACAGCAGATTATTCCTTTTGATATCTAATGATTATTCCTTTTGATATGCAATGATTATTCTTTTTGGTATACAATGATTATTCCTTTTGATATATAATGATTATTCCTTTTGATACAATGATTACCTTTTGATATATAATGATTATTCCTTTTGATATACAATGATTATTCCTTTTGATATACAATGATTATTCCTTTTGATATATGACAGTTATTCCTTTTGATATACAATGATTATTCTTTTTGATATACAATGATTATTCCTTTTGATATACAATGATTATTCCTTTTGATGTTTTCCTGACAGATTATTCCTTTTGATATATAATGATTATTCCTTTTGATATAGTGATTATTCCCTTTTTGATATATAATGATTATTCCTTTTGATATACAATGATTATTCCTTTTGATATACAATGATTATTCCTTTTGAATATATAATGATTATTCCTTTTGATATACAATGAATTTATTCCTTTTTTGATATACAATGATTATTCCTTTTGATATGTTGATTATTCCTTTTGATATACAATGATTAGTATACTTTTGATATATAATGATTATTCCTTTTTGATATACAATGATTATTTCTTTTTGATATATGATTATTCCTTTTGATATACTAATGATTATTCCTTTTGATATACAATGGAATATTTCACTGATATACAATGATTCATTCCTTTTGATATACAATGATTATTCCTTTTGATATACAATGATTATTCTGCTACAGTATATAATGATTATTCTTGCGATGCTAATGGTCATTCTTTGATATAATGATTATTCCTTTTGATATACAATGATTATTCCTTTTGATATGCAATGATTATTCCCTTTTGATATATAATGATTATTCCTTTTGATAATAAATGATTATTCCTTTTGATATACAATGATTATTCCTTTTGATATACAATGATTATTCCTTTTGTGATATACAATGATTATGTCTTTTGATATATAATGATTATTCCTTTTGATATACAATGATTATTCCTTTTGATATATAATGATTATTTCTTGTAATTATATAATGATTATTCTTTTGATATACAATGATTATTCCTTTTGATATACAATGATTATTCCTTTTTGATATACAATGATTATTCCTTTTGATATATAATGATTATTCCTTTTGATATACAATGATTATTCACCACAGTCATATAATGATTATTCCTTTTGATATACAATGATTATTCCTTTTGATATACAATGATTATTCTTTTTGATATATAATGATTATTCCTTTTGATATGCAATGATTATTCCTTTTTGATATGCAATGATTATTCCTTTTGATATACAATGATTATTCCTTTTGATATATAATGATTATTCCTTTTTGATATATAATGATTATTCCTTTTGATATACAATGATTATTCCTTTTGATATATAGCGTTGGTATTCCTTTTGATATATAATGATTATTCCTTTTGATATACAATGATTATTCCTTTTGATATACAATGATTATTCTATTTGATATACAATGATTATTCCTTTTGATATACAATGATTATTCCTTTTGATATACAATGATTATTCCTTTTGATATACAATGATTATTCCTTTTTGATATATAATGATTATTCTTTGTTATATAATGATTATTCCTTTTGATATACAATGATTATTCCTTTGATATACAATGATTATTCCCTTTTGATATACAATGATTATTCCTTTTGATATATAATGATTATTCCTTTTTGATATACAATGATTATTCCTTTTGATATATAATGATTATTCCTTTTGATATATAATGATTATTCCTTTTGATATACAATGATTATTCCTTTTGATATACAATGATTATTCCTTTTGATATACAATGATTCTTCTTTTGATATACAATGATTATTCCTTTTGATATATACAATGATTATTCTTTTGATATGCAATGATTATTCCTTTTTTGATATACAATGATTATTCCTTTTTGATATACAATGATTATTCTTTTGATATATAATGATTATTTCTTTAATTATACAATGATTATTCCTTTTGATATATAATGATTATTACTTTGATATACAATGATTATTCCTTTTGATATACAATGATTATTCCTTTTGATATATAATGATTATTCCTTTTTTAATTAACACAATGATTATTCCTTTTGATATACAATGATTATTCCTTTTGATATATAATGATTATTCCTTTTGATATACAATGATTATTAACTTCTTTGATATATAATGATTATTCCTTTTTTGATATACAATGATTATTCCTTTTGATATATAATGATTATTCCTTTTGATATACAATGATTATTCCTTTTGATAGCCGATTATTCCTTTTGATATACAATAAACGGTATTAATAGTTTGAACAGAATACCGACATTTTTCGTTATTATGTGTTCAGTTGTTTGCAAATTCTGCAGTCTTTTGAAAATATCGAAAATTTAAACTACAGTTTGCTTTTGTAGTGTCGCAAATTATGTTATCAACGTTTGCATACATGTAAATTAGTAGAGTTGTAGCGGTATATATGGTCTGCCTTGGGGAAAGTGCTTTTAAAATCGGTTGTACTGAAATACTCATATTGGGCTAATTTATTGACAGTGCTTTCAATATTGGGCGGGATATGCATCTAGCTATTTATTGATTGTTTGGGAATAATCAATAACCGTTCTCTTTTAGTGATTGCTGTCTTCCTTTACAAATAACCGTTGTGCCCCCCCCCCCCCACCGGAGAAGAACTTGGTTCCATTATGCTTCCATTAGTAACATTTTTGTTTCTGAATTAATGATCTACTGATCTGATTAGAAGAAATTTCAGGATTTTGTGACAATAGGTTTACAATTATCGCATAAATTAGCAAATAAAACTGGAGGGTCCACATTAACACTTGTGAAAGCGCAGAATGTTAATATTTGCCTGCTACTGTCCTACTTAATGAAAATACTTTGTGCTGTTCTCGACAATCTGTTCCTAAAATGATGTAAGTGCATGGATCATCAATGATATCTATGTGTTTTCATCAGAAGGGTTCAAAATCAACAATGCAGGAACATCGAATTTGACTGGTTTGCGCTCCTGCTTCCAAGTGGATTGATGTGGATTGATCCTGAGCCAGAATGTCGATTTAGTTGTTTTTTAATGAACATTTTATTAATAACATATTTATCGGTACTTTCATTTTCAATTAGAGCTGTTTTGCATTCAGTTTTAATAAACGTAAACTACAAGGAAACTGAATGGATAGTCATCAGTAAAAATAGGAGACCAAAATGTCAACTCAAGTCGGGGATACTAAAATCAAGCAGGTGCAGAAATTGAAATACCTGGGAAGCGTTCTAGCAGAGGACGAAAAGTGCAACACTGAGATCCGAAGGAGTATCAGGATGGCTAAAGATGCATTCCAAAAGTTAAGCAAAGAACTGAAAGATAGGAAAATTTCACCGGAAACAAAGAAGAGAGTACTGGATTGCTATGTGATGTCTGTCCTTCAGTATGTCAGCGAATGCTGAACAGTCTCATCAAAGATTAAAGAGAGACTTGAAGTAACCAAAATGTGGTTCTACAGAAGGATGCTGAGAATACCATGGACCAGACATGTGAGCAACTACGAGGTTTTGGAGAGGATAAAAACGAAACGGAAACTAATACTTAACATCAGGAAAAGACAACTGAAGTTTCTGGGGCATATAATGAGGAAGGAGGGATTGGAGAGACTGATACACACAGGACAGATAGAGGAAAAGAGAGACAGGGGTAAAGCAACGTCTGATATATTTGATATGATCTGTCTTTAATCCAAAAGACAGACCATATATACCGCTACAACTTTACGAATTTACACGTAAGCAAATGGATGGCAGAGAAGGGTTTGGGAGGAGTAACAAACGAAAAGGAGTATGAAGCTAGAAGGGATAAGGAGATGTGGAAGGGCACGATCG
The DNA here is from genome assembly GCA_037127315.1 of Ascarosepion bandense. Taxonomy (NCBI): domain Eukaryota; kingdom Metazoa; phylum Mollusca; class Cephalopoda; order Sepiida; family Sepiidae; genus Ascarosepion; species Ascarosepion bandense. The sequence continues at coordinate 1,388,352 of JBBBDQ010001818.1, forward strand.
CAAACGTCCTGAACGGCCATCACATAGAAGAAGAAGATAAATAACTAATCAGTATTGAGAAGAGTTGGATTCATACCTAATCAGAATCTGATAAACAAATAAATTATAATGTAGATGTAAAGTGGGTGATCAGTTCTATATCTGGCCCAGCAACTCAAATAAAGGGAGAAGCAACTAACACAAGTCGCCATGGAGAGGTGGATTTGCAGAAAGCAAAATGACAGCTCCGACACACCAGAAACAAAACATAAATTCAGCCTCTGCAACAAAGACTGTCACTCCCGCATCGGTTTCTACAGTCACAGACGCCGATGCTCCAGCCAAGTAGACAACTAGGATGCTACCTATGGTCAAACCTGACCGACAGAGGCCTACTACTAATTCTATATTGCTAACCATTATATAAAATGGACCCTCACTTTGTGGCAATGCTAGTTTCTATCCATTTATATTCTAGATTTATGGGCTTGAACGGGGTTTGGGTAGAGTAACAGGAGAAAGAGTGCTAAGAGCCACTAGAGATAGAGAGATGTGGAAGGACATGATCGTCTACGACTTGAAGGGACACAGTACATAGAAGAAGAAGAAGAAGAAGAAGAAGAAGAAGAATTTGTGCCCATTTATATGTATGCCAGCAGATACTTGAATGTTGAATTAATGGCCACAGAATGAGTAATTGTAGGATTAACTGTCGACTGCTACTGACTGAATTTTTAAAAATTATTTTGCTGATTATCAGAATGACACAGCTTTTCAAAGTGTCCTCTTTTGTTCCATTTGTAGAAAATTGTCTCCCGAGGAGTGCAATCAATTCAAGGAAGACATAAATTTCCACAAAACCAACACCGAGATTTGGTTGCAGCCGGGGTTCCTTTTTGTAGGATAGAACACATCCGGTGTTTGAGGTTATCATTCTTCATTTGCGATTTGAATTTGTCCTTTAAGAAATGCGTATGTAGAAGTTCAGAGTGGGTTATATTGAACAAATGCTGCCAGAACGCGTCTGATTATACACACCTTGCAAATCAATCGTCTTATTCTCTAGAAGCCTTTGACGAATGGGGTTAGATTCCAAGGCATCACGAAGAGTTTAATATTTGTGAACTTCATCAGAAACTGCTTTAAAATTGCAGTCTTTTGATAATTATCTCAATGACTGTAGAAATGTATCGAGCGTCTCTCTGGATTGCTGGAGACGATTTGTTAGTACCGAGCAAAAAATTTGTTTTTCAGTTTTACATACATTTTTGTGAATGCGTCTATTGCTTACAATCTGCCATGTAATCATATACCACTCTATCAACATAATTAAAACATTTAGTTTAGGTACCTCCATTCATTCGCTGAAAAACAGCATAACATTAAGAAAAAAGCCCCAAGCTTTATAAAAACGAAGTTTTTTCCATCAAAATGTTTGTTATTATTAAGTGAAAAAAAAATTTTCAATTATTTTTTTAAAATTTTAGACCCTTTTTAACGCGTTCAAAATTCTGGTTAAAAAATATTTTTCTGATCAGCAGGAGATCATATTTTCACAAGAGTTTACTAAGATAAATGTAATCATAGTTAAACTTCTTTGTTTCCGGTGAAAAACACAATTTGGAAATTCTTGCAAAAATCAAGTAAGTATCGAATTTTAATATTCACAAATGAATGAAATTATTTTTGAATTATTATTTTTATAAAATCTTGTTAAAAAATATTTTTTACATCTGTTACCCCCTCACGTAAATTCTATACTGATCCGAAATTTTGTTTTATTAGTTAAACGCAGAATCCTTAGGGAATGTACATCATCTATTTTTTTTCCAGTCATTTGCAATTTAAAATATTTTGTATTTGAACCTGCAATCTCTAAACCAATGCCATCCACCCCATCTGTAACATGCAGAAGTGGGGGCTTGTTTTTGTATTTGCTTTCTTTCATTAGTTGTTTTATATATTTTTTCTTTGTCGTTAAAATCTTGTTTTGCTTTTGGGGAGGGGGAAAAACGTAAATTTCTTTTTACCTTACGAATATACGCGACTCCTGATTCTTCAATATCTTTACTGTCTTTTTTAATACTGAGGCATTTTTGGGCAATCCGTTGATAGTTTTTGCAATGTTAAATTTGGTTCATTTTGTAGTTTGGTCAGGATTCGTTTTCTCATTTCGCTTTCTTTAGCAGCGACTAGTCCTTGGGCAAATATGAGGCATTTAAAGTTGTATGGAGTTAGCTCAGTCAATTTAAAGTCGTCACAATGTTTGTTGACGATGGCTGCGAATGTTGAGTAGTCCTCGTTTTCGTCTTTCACGAGATTAAGACATTTCCAGCTTTTGTGGAACAAAGAGATTTTTGGGCTAAATAGCTCAGTGAGGCCTGTGACTGCCTCGTCGAACGTTAAGTCGTTCGCCTTTTTTGGAAATTTAGTGTATTCTTCCGTACCTAATTTTCTGAGGAAAAGCCTTAATTTTTTCTTTTCAGTCCAGTGCTGACAGTCGATATTAAGAATATCTTCATATCGCCTGTAATATTCTCCAAAATGTTTGTCTTCATCAATCGGGCACTTAAAAGTTTCTATTGTGTTTCACACAGCATCTTGCGAAAACGTCTCCTCTTTTTCCGTGTTCCTATCTTGTACTGTACTTGATAATTTTAGTAATAGTTCTTGTAGTTGTAATTGTCTTTCTTCATCTGCCTTTTTTATTTCCATTTCTTTTTCTTCATTTGCCTTTTGCATTTCCATTTGTCTCTTTTGTATTTACATTCGTCTTACTTCTAATTTATATTGTCTTTCTTCACTCCTTTTTATGATTTCTAGTATTCCTTTCTGAAAATCCTCCATGGTTTGCTGCTTTGATTCCGTGAGGGGTTTGGTTTTTTAACTATTGCTCTCCGGCAAATAATCTCGTAGAAAATTTTGTGGAAAATTTTCTTTAAATACCCTTTTTACAGTTTTTTTTTCCTTCTATCTGCGATAGTGTCATCAAATTGTTTGTGGTCGACTTGTGTTCAAAATCCTCGTAGCAAACTTTGTTGTGGCGGTTCGGGGTATCCGTGTACGTGAGTTCGTCGTCAATTTGTTGTGCGACTTGGGGTATACGTGAGTTCGTGTTCGAAATTTTCGTCACCAATTTGTTGTGGATTCCGGGTGAGGAACCGCACAAAATAATAAATAACAAAAACAGATATGGAGATAGAAAATGTAAGTTATATTGAACGATATATACAAACTGGAACGCGGGTTAGTCAATTTAGGAAAGTTATTAGTATAAATAAATATATACAGTCTTGAAGTGAAATAGTAGGTCCGGGTAACTGATTCTAGCTGAGTGGAGCTCAGAGCAACTGCAACTACAAATGTGATTCCAGATCCAACTCCAACTAAACAACTCTCACCTGGCAACTTACAACTCAATCAAACTCTGCCGTTCTCACTATAGACAGGATTATATGTACACTCCGTTGAGTCCATTATTATGTACAAAGGGGCGATCCCACAACAGTAACATTTATCTGTGAGCGTCCGATTGGCCAAATTCGCAGACATGTCAAAATCTGCAATCTGTCTCGCCATCGGCTTGAGTAAAAATCTAGGCGTAATCCGAAATAAAAAGTGAAGTGCTTCTCGCTGTATGTGTTGATCTTGAACCCGTTTACCCGCTTTTTAGGAAGTGACGCTAATATTTGTGTCGTATGGACATGAAGTTTGTCTATTGTAGTTTTATTTTTAGAACTGTGTCAGATATCGAGTTATTACCCAATAGCACTCTCATTTCTCTCAGAAGTTGTGATGGCTTTATGTTACCAAGATTGAGGTTGTTGAAAAGATCATGCTGTTTTTTCGTTTGATTTGCTTGCGTGACGGATGATGACATTTTTTTAAAGGGTCGTAGGGTTCTTTCTTTGACATTTATTCTAATAAATCAACTAACTCAGTTGGTATTATCGAGGAGGGGATATTTTTTCTCTAACATAGGCCCATCAAGATCTCTGTGACGTGATTTTCTTAGCATTGAAGAAGGAAAGTGTGACACTGAGATTCGAAGGCGTATTGGGATGACCAAGGACGTATTTCAAAAGCTAAGTAAAGTATTGAGAGACAGGAAAATTTTGTTGAAAACAAAGAAAAGAGTACTGGACTATTATGTGATATCTATTCTCCGATGTGACAGCAAATGGTAAACGATCTTCTCAAAGATAAAGGGGAGACTCGAAGCAACAGAAATGTGGTTCTATAGAAGGATTCTAAGGATAACATGGACCAAACATGTGAATTACGACAAGGTTTTGGAGTGGATGCAAACGAAAAAAAAAACACTTATACTTAACACCAGGAAGAGACATCTGGGAAACATAATGAGGAAGGAGGGATTGGAGAATCTAATACTCATTGGGTGAATGGAGGAAAAAAGAAACAGGGGAAAGTAACGTGAGACATAACTGATGGGCTTGAGCAAGTGGATGGCAAAGCAGGGCTTGAGAGAGATACTTAGAGAAAAATGTTAAGAGTGACAAGGGATTGGATAAAGTAGAGATCCATGATCCTTTACGTCCTTTATTGTATTTTTTATTTTGTTTTTCAAAGCAGATTTTAGGAAAAATGGCTGCTATTGGGGGAAAAATAGATGATTTACATTCTTCAATGAGTCCTGAATTTAACTAATAAAACAAAGTTCGTGGATAGTTGTCAATTTCTAAAGATTTTATTAAATTAATTGGAGGGTGAGTAACAAATGTAAAAAAATATATATTTTACCAAGATTTTATAAAAATTATAATTTAAACAATAATTTAATGCCTTTTTGAATAAATCCTGAAATTTGAATTAAAATCAGATAATTGATTTTTGTCAGAACTTACAAATTAATGTTTTTCACTGAAAAAAAGCGCTATATACATATATTTTGGTACACTGCTGACAGAAAAAAACAAAAACAAAACAAAACAAAACAACAACAACAACAAAAAAAGCAAGATTTTTAACCAAACTTTCGAACAGATTAAAAAGTATTAATTTTTTTAAACATTTAAAAAGTAATTTGTTCTTTCCTTTTAATAATAACATAGATATCTTGACGATAAAACTTTGTATTTATTAAGTTTGGGGGCTTTTGCATTATGCTATGCTGTTTTTTCAGCGAATTAATGAAGGGGCCTAATTTAATTTATATGGACACAGAACAAAGACAGACGATATGAGCCGAGATTAGCAGAAGATAAATTTATTAGCACACACAAAATTACACAAATAATGGCTAATAATAACAATAACATGTATGAATGTAACATTGAAAAATGAAATATGCCTTTACACAATAAAATTTATAATGCTGTATAAAGTCATGTAAAAGGAAACTACACAAAAAGAAGAAAAGTAGAAAATATATCTCTGAACAGTTTTCAAAGAATTGATACAATTTTCGATTCAAGGTAACAGCGAAGACTTTTCTTGATGTGGGAGCGATTCTGATGTCCTTTTCGTTTGGTGGTTGACGAATTTCTTTTTCTTTTTTTTTTTTTTTTGACCGGGGAGGCCTTGATTCCTCAATCAATGTTCGTCGACTCCGAAAATTAACCCCAAGGCCTCCTCTTAAATAACATACAGATACTCCCCCCCCCCCCCAATACACATCTCTAAATTTGGAGGGAAACGTTTTTTATTGGTTTTGGATGAAAAAAAAAACAAAAAAAAAAAAACAACAACAACAAAAAAACAAAACAAAAAAAAAAAAAAACACAGTTGTTTTCTCATTAATGGAAATGTACCAAAATATTTTTGAAATTCAAAAATTAAGCAAAAGCCTAACGCTGCGCCAGCTTCCCCTATGAAAGCTAGACGAAAATAAATGATTAAGCTGCTACGGAGTTTCAATGTCATATAGCGTCTTTTCCCCATTAAGCTATGCATAGAACGTCAAAATAAGAAACATTTATTACGTGTTAATGATGCGGATTGTTTTTTGTTCTACTGATGCAAGGTGGGAGACACAGACAAATTTTAACTGACGCAAATCTATAAAATTACTTTTATTTAGGTGTTTATTCTTATGTGAAGGTAATGACACCAGTGATTCTTAACAGGGCACTAGTGTGTCGCGCGACCCACTTTTTAATGTCGGTATGTGTGTCTGGAAATACACAGAATAGTTGAATGATTAAATAAGTATTAAACTGTTATTTTAAATAATTATTTTCACTATTCTTCGATTATGTTATTTTAAATCAGTCAATCACTTAAGTGTCACATGTGATGCACGCTTGGGCGATCATGTCTCTTTTGCGACATTAGTGATTTTCCCACAGTAGATTGTCATTATTTTCGGCGGTAAAATGGTTGCCGAACAAGGTTTTAGAACCCAATCTGTCCTACTATTTAACCCATAGTTAGAAAGAGAAGAGATGGACTTATACCCTTTATAAGGATATTTGCGCGAAAATGAATGCAACTGATTCAACCGAAATTCAAACTCGGATCTCCAATTTCTCGTTCCAAGACGATATCCACCGCATCACAACACACGTTCGCAAGTATTTTAAATAATTTGTTTCAATATTCATGTTTTTAAAGTATTTTCAGTTTTTAAAAATTTAGCTTTTGAAAAATTTTCATTATTTGAATAAATGAATACTAACATTTGTTTTTATATAATTGTATTCAACATTCTTTAATTCAATTTTTTTACAAAGTTATATTGAATTCTAAATCAGTATTGTCGAAGTTTCTGATAGGAAACATTGAGCTTTTGATTTAATAATTTTCAAAGTTTTTATACGCACAATATTTTTTTTTAGTTTTGTTGAATTGTTTTTATTGAATATGTTCCGGACAAATTTTCAGTATGTTCACGGTCGATATTGCATAATTTATTTTATTTAAAGACATCTTCAAGGATTTTTCTTTATATAACTGTAAAAAGAAAATTTGTGAAAAACCGCCAAATTTAACGTGCACAAGAAATATCAAAATGATGACCTCCTCCTCCAAAAATATTTATATATATTTATATATTCTAACAAAGTTTTCTAAAATAATGACCTATTCACCATAAAATTAATTCATTAATGAATAATTACTGAACATTTCATTCAAATCGGCTAGTTTGTATAAGTTTTATCAATACAGAAGTAGTTATATTTTGTTGCTTTTATTATCGAAAATGCGTGTGCATTAAAAATACATTTAGAGTAGGACATTTAAGCGAACTTAGAGGAATGAGAAAAACATTTAGAAAATAGATGCATTACTGAAAATGTTTATACATAAATTTAACCTTTGCATTATTCACTACCTTCTTTTACCACTGCTCCTCTATTGCATTACATAATTTCAGTCATGCTCATTTTTTGTTGCCATAGCAGGATATGACAACACAAGTGCAAAATTCAACATGCTGTCATTCATTCACTGCATCCTGTCATTTGCAGTGGCAGGATAAAACCTTTGCTTTGCAAACAAAATCACGTCCAAAATGCTAAAAGTTTCTAGAGGTAAGAAAACTTCCTTTTCTCTTTTTGTAGAACGGCTAATCATTAAAGAAATAAATGAATTAAGCTTTGGTGTGTAAATAAAAAATGCTTCTTTATTTTTTCCCTAAATCTACATATGCGTATTCTGAAAAAAATTAACAATGTATTTTTTTTATTTATGTATGTAAATCCAGATATTTCACGTTATAGTTATTCTAAGTATAAAAATGTGACTAATGGAATAATTTAGTTTCCATTAGTTTTTAGATGGAGATGGCGCACAAAACTTCCCCGGATTTCTGCTTGATATACTTATCTTTCCGGATTTATTTCTGTGTGTGTATTTTCGCGCACACGCTATGTAACCCCAACTGGTGTGAAAAGTTTTACCCATTTTCTTTATCATTGGCTTATTACAGTTTTTATGATGTCTTCGATTTCCTGCATTGTTCCCATCTTTGGTCGTCTGGTGGACTGCCTTAACTGTCTGCGTGACGTCATTTTGCATCAGAAACATTTTGCATCAGACTAAAATAGACGAAATAGTTGTCATATTGATGGCGACCAATAACTAAGTCTGGAAATTTATGCCACGGAAATGAACGGTCAGTTAGAAAGTAATCGATTGCATTGACACCCATGATTTCTCCCTGTTCAGCCAGTTTATGTACCTCCTTCGGGGAATAGACGTTTATACGCTCGGTAAAGTTAACATTCGTTCGTTGTCCGATTAACAAAACTGGTCGTTCTTTTATATGGCTTTTTACAAAATTAAATGTCTCAATTAGACCAGGATCGAAGAGGATATCTGAATTTACAAATCCGTAAAATTCACTGTTGGGAAATCTTTTCAGTATATTTATGACCATGATGTTCAGTACCGGGATCCCCTGACATTTCGTTTTGAGGATCGGTAACAACTTCCAACCGCATTTGATACATTGATCGAAAGATTTGTAGATCAGTGATAGATTGATGTAGACAACGGGTTGTACTATCTCTGGCCACGATCCCCAAACTCTTGCCACATTTTCATGAACGTTAATCTTTTCTTCTTCTGGTAACCACGATGTGGCTAACACTGCCAAAAATGTTCGGTTATCCTGTAAATTGATGTCAGGTTTGATGGATAATGAAATATTCACTTGTCGTGACTTTATCCCAAAAGATGATGCAATTTTTTCTTTTTCTTTTTTTTGTTTTACTGTCTTTTTTGATGCGCCCTTTTCGAGTCTGGGGACTTTGTCTTTAGGCGTCGTTTTAATGGGTGACAAGCTTGAAGTCTTTTTAAATTTCAGAATCAGCAAAGATGAGCTGCTCCTTTTTATGTATAAATTTACATTGTCTATGAAATATGACTGTAATATTAACCAGCAAATTGAAAAGATACAAATCATCAAAAAGAAACATTTATACATGGCGAACGGTAATAATAATTAATGTCGTTCCATTTACTTTATATTTGAAATTGTAATTTTTGCAGATGATGTGATATAGTTTCACGGACTGGCTTTTCTGTTTAGCTTTGTGAGGTAGAAATGTTCTGGTGTGTTCCTAAGTGGAGGAAAAGTCTCCTCATACAAAATTATCATAGTTTTTGCAGGTTAAATTTTTATATCACTTGATAATTATACAAACGAAAGGAAGAAACCAATTTTATTATCGCCATTCTTAGACATTTCATTTGTTTTTTATATATTCTATTAAATGGAAAAAAGTCTTGGTACAATCAAATTTGATAATTTAATTAGGTTTATTGTAGTTTAAACAAATTTCCGCAGAAGTTCTCTTTTCCTTTTCTTTGTTCTTGAAGAATCTGTAAAATTAAAGGGTGAATATCAGAAAGTATTTAGGAAACAAATAGATATTATATATATTTTTATCACATTAAACGTTATTTTTCAGTGGATATCTATATTTGAATAGACACTCGGTTCATTTATTAAACAGGATATTTATTAGTCTACCGGCCTGAATATATATATATATATATATATATATATATATATATATATATTGTTACGTGTTAAGTTGTAACAAAAGAAAATAATGATCAGAGCTAAATCACAGACAAATATTTAATTTACAAAACGCAAAATAAAATATTTCACAAATATGCAGTTTTTGCATTCAAATAGAAAACATATAGTTTACTACTGGCAGAGTGACGGTTCAGTGTTACGAAGGGGAAGGAAGGTTTCAAGTATCTTTACCCAGTTAACTTAGCGAAGTAGTTTAAGTGCTATACTTTTGGAAATCTTCAAATGCGTATATGAAGAATAATTTAAAGTTTGATCAATGAAAGTGTCAAAAGTTTATATTTACTTTTTTAATTCCATGAGGTTTTCTTTCAGGTTTTAGTTGGCCGGCAACTTTTAGTGGAGATTTTTTCAGCTGGATAGACAAATCCTGAATCAGGCCGGAGTTGATAATGTTAGTAAGTCCTGTTAACAATTAATTACTCTCTTCCCAAAACCTATTTTTATAGGGTCTAACACCTAATTTGCATATTTCTTGAAATCTCCCGAATCTACTGAAATTTTCTCGAACATTCTAGCGTCTTCCAAATATTCTATTTCTAATTTTCTTATTTTTATGACTACTTCATGAAATAAAACTTTTTTGTAATAACAAGTAGGACTCAAGAGAATCCTTTACTACAACTTTTTAGACGTTATTAATATTATTTTTATACATAAATGCATCCTCGCAATACTTCCTCCTTCAAAGTAAAAGTTTTGAAATCATAATGAAAAACTTTTATAAGACAATATCAGTGATTTTTTGTTGTTTTAAAGCAAGAAATCATAATATCAATTTTTTTATGCTCTAGGTAAAGCATCTGCAATAACATTGTTCTTTCCTTTAATGTGTTTTATAATGTTTTTGAGGTAAAAGTCAAAATGTAGCGCTCATAACACTGCCAAGCATTCTTTTTCAATAGTGGAATATTTCTTCTGGTAGGTGTTTAAATTTTCGAGAAATATCCAGTGTCTCTATGGACGCCTTCATCATCTTCTTGGATTAAGATGCCATCCATTCCGACATCACTGGCATCGGTTTACAATTTAGATTGTTTTGAAAAAACTGGATTTGCAAGAGCTGGGCCACCAATGAGAGTTGACTTGATTTTGTTGAAAGTCTCATTACAGGTTTCACTCCATTTGTATTTTACATCTTTTTTAAGGAGGTCGGTGGGAGGACTTGCTGTTGATGAGAAATTTTTACAAAATTTTCTGTAGAATCCAGCCATACCGAGAAATTTCATTAGTTGTTTTTTGTTAGTTGGAATAGGATGTTTTAAGATAACATCCACTTTTGCTTTGACAGGCTTAACCTATCCCTGGCCAACAGTATGACCCAAGTAATTTACTGTTGCATGACAGAATTCGCTCTTGTTTAGGTTTACACATATGTTTGTTTCTTCCAGATTAAGAAAAAATTGCTTGATGATACGTAAATGTTCGTCCCAAGTCATGCTGTACACAGTTACATCAGCTATGTAGACTTCACATCCCTGAATTTATTTTAGTACACGAATAGCTAATTTTTAGGGTTTTCTTATTAAATATTCTATGAAGGAGACTAGAATTGCTAAAATGTTTATCTACGATTTAAAAAAAATATTTACCGATATTAATATTACATAAGTTACAAAATGGAGGGTTAAACCAAATTGCTTTCTTTCTTCTGTTGGTCTTATTGGTCTTATTATATATTAAGGATAAAATCCTTAAAATTGAATAATACCGATAAGACCACGTGTACTAAAAATATAGAGAGTATAATCAGCTCTCACAAAAGAATAACTTTATCGAGATATAAGAACCAAATTGAAAACCGAAGATCTACTACCCTTGATCAAGCCAACACCAGAGTAACAATTCCAGAGTAGCAACCTCTAGTCGAGCACACCTTAGTTATACAACTCCTAACTAAAGCAACCCTAGAGTTACCCGGAATCCACAAGACATAAGAAATACAGCTAGACAGGATAATCATACACCTAGATGCAATGGTAGAATTAAAAATGAATATTCTATCGGTGGAGAATGTATGACAGAAGGGGCGGTATACCAAGCTATGATATATCCAAAAGAAAATATAAATTTGAACATTGGTATTTTAGCAGGTGCTTGGAAGCCAGGAACTTAATTTATGTAATTAAATAAAAACTCGTTAAATAATCTAGCACACCCACCAACTTCAAAAATTGCTGTTACCTATGCCCGAACGAAAAAATCACCATTATCAAAAATCAATTGGACCTACTGAATCTAAGGAAGGAACTAGTTTTTAAATGTCGACATAGGGGCAGCTTTAAATTATGTTAAACTTTTAGCCCCTCATTCTTTCCTCTGGGACCTTTCTACACATCACTATATCATTTGTCGGACACTGCCTTACAGAATATTTATTATTTATTTGTACCCTATTGTTATATGTGTCGATGACGGGATTTTATTGCTTTCCTGTTTAAATCCTATCCTTATAGAGTTATATTGTATTTGTTTATTTTATTGTTAATATCTGGCCCTTTTTAAATATCCTTTCTGATATTATCTCGTTGCGTTCGAATATGTAGTTAATAAATTGGTTTTTATATATTTTTTTATACATACATATATATTATTATTATTTAAAACACACACACACACACACACACACATATATATATATATATATATACGTATACATATACATATATATATATTTATAGATATTAGTTTTTATTTATATATATATTTATTTTTTATTTTAGTAATTACTAGATTTTTTCTTTTCGTCTTTAAAAATATATTATGTGTGCATGTTTTGTATATATATATATATATATATATATATATATATATATATATATATAAAACATACATATATACAGATTTTAGTGAACAATACAATAATCTTTACTCATACACACAATAAAAAGAACCTTCAGATATTGGAGGCCATGTACATTAAATCCAAACAACCCACACTTAATAAAATCACGTTTAAATCTGGTCATAACACATTACATTGCATTTGAATAAATGGTTATGTTGTCATTTCGCGCTATCACGCAGTGTGACGTCATAGAACCGCATTGCAAATTTGCGAACTGCGTTTGTTATTTTTGGTAACAATTGCCGTTGCCTAGCGGAATTTTATGTCAACACGAAATAAAATCGTCGATGATGGTGGAGGTTATTTTGTTACCGTCTTAATAACCTTTCTGAAGATGGCTCAAGTGAGCCGAAAGCTTAGAACCAAATTAATAAAAAAATTATCCAAATGTTGGAGAATTTTTGTCTTTATTTTCAACTGAAATTAAAGCCAAAATACGACGTTTAGAACGGCTCATGTTTAAACGTAATAGACATTCATTGTCTCTTACATTTAACAGTATATATATATATATATATATATATATATATATATATATATATATATAGGGTTTCGTATATTTATCAACAAAAAATTAATCAGTTTCTCTGACGATCACAAAAGCGTGAAACCCAGGGTTACAAACTCACACCAATCCAACTGAATATGTTAGCTCTATCACTGATATTGAGCGCTTTCAAATTAGTGCCACGCATATATAATATATAAATAATATAATATATATAACAAATTACATATATATATATATATATTTATATTTATATACATACATACACATTTCACACACACACACACACACACACACACACACACACACACACACACATAGCTGGAGAGAGAAGAGATGGATTAATACCTTTCTCAAGGGTATTTGTGCAAGGGTGAATGCAACGAATTCAACTGGAATTCGAACTCGGTTCTCCAATTTTTCATTCTAAGGTGATATCCACTGCACAACAAAACTCATACCAAGGGGTTACCAAGTGTTAAAAAAAAAGGTAAACATTGAAGTGCAAGAACAATAGAAGATGAATAATCAAGATGATAGATAATAATTGATATTGCATTTACAATTTTGAAGACTGGAGTTGGTTGGAAGGCCTAGAGACGGAGGTGAGCTCTACAGGCGGGAAATGCAAGACAAGAAACTGTTAGTATAAAACTGACGGTTACATGTCATCAATTCAACTGCAAATTGATGTGACCTTGCCGCCAATCTAGTACTGTGCTTGATATCATAAAGTCTAAGTACCGTAGTAAAAAAGCTGATCCAAACAATTACCATGAAAGTATTTAAAAAATGATAGAGGGGAGGCTACATTATGATGATAGAAAAGTGACTGAACCCGAGATGCAAGGACGGGACTAATAATATTGCTGATTATTAAAATTTTATCAGGAATTTCTAAATACATAACAGGCTCACCAGACCAGATGTGGCAGCAATATTCATAGCATAATAATAATACAAGTGAAAAAATGAAATGAATTTTTCTTTTTATAATCATATCGTCCCAAGCAAGGCATTTTACTGCCACTGTTTTGCAGGGGGTTACATAGTAGGAAAATTATGAGAAAGAGTGACAGGTTATAGTGTGTGGGGGGTGTCAGGAACTGGGTAAGAGAAGGATGACTCTTGCCGTAAAGTGAGGGATCAATTTATATATTGATTGTAATGTAGAATTGATCCCCCACTTTATAGCCACATTATAATAGCATAGAATTCTTTTTTTTTATTATAATCATATTGCCCCAAGCAAGGCATTTTATTGCCACTGTTTTGCAGGGGGTTACATAAGAGGAAAGTTATGAGAAAGAGCGACAGGTTATAGTGGGTGTCAGGAAATGGGTAAGAGAAGGATGGGAAACTGATGAGTGGAGTGGACGGAGAAGGGAGCATGAGAGAGATGATGCAGGTTAGTGAGATAAAAGATGACTATTGACTTTACATTTAAATTCTTGGAGATTGTAGCTGTCGGTAAAGCAAGTAAGCGAAAGGGAATTCCACAGGCGGAAAGTGCGAGAAAAGAAGCTGATGGAGTAGAATTTGAATTTACAATTTATTTGTTTCACAGTAAAAGGGTGAGACCTAGTTGCTAATCTTGTTGCTCGAGTAAATTTATATATAGGGAGCACCAGTGAGCTAAGTTCATCTGAGCAGAAGCCATGAAAGTATTTGTAGAAGAGACACAGGGAAGCCACATTGTGCCGGTAAGAAAGTGAGTGTATCTGAGCTACCAAGTTGGGATCTATCACATTACAGATTCTCTGTTGGATTTTGTCAAGGACACCGAGGTGGATAGCAGGAGCACCTGACCATAACTTAACATTTTTACCTTCCACTAAAAAACACTCAAATTATAACTAGCGCAATCATATTCAATAAATCCTTAAAAGTTCAATTGTCTTATCTCTTTTTGGGTCATTAGTACTTTGTTGTAAAAAGAAAAAAAATTGTGTTGGTAGGAAGCAACTACAGGAAAGTATTCCAAACAGGCAAACCAAATTCACAAGTCTTGTCTTCGTCTCTGAAACACTATTCTCACGAGAACAACGGATTGAATAACAACAACAACAACAACTATATTTAGCTGTCCCTCCCAGTAAGGGCAACATGTGACACATGGTCAGTTATGACGGGGATTTCCGGGCTATATGACCCGGCCAAAAAATACCTGTCTATTTTTGCCCAGTCGTGATTCTACCCTTCGGCGGAACCACGACTGGGTTATTGCTCTCTGCTCGGAAGCAGAGAGCGCCCTCTACCCGAAGACAGAGAGCTGACAGTGCTATAGTTGAAGAGTCTCAGCAACTCTAACAACAACAACAACAACAACTATATTTAGTTGTCCCTCCCAGTAAGGGCAACATGTGACACATGGTCAGTTATGACTGGGATTTCCGGGCTATATGGCCCGGCCAAAAAATGTCTGTCTATTTTTGCCCAGTCGTGCTTCTACCCTTCGGCGGAACCACGACTGGGTTATTGCTCTCTGCTTGGAAGCAGAGAGCGCCCTCTACCCGAAGGCAGAGAGCTGACAGTGTTATAGTTGAAGAGTCTCAGCAACTCTAACAACAACAACAACACACTCTCAAAATGAACATACCACATTTTATGCACTCCACTCAGCTACCACTCAGCCAATGAGCACTCAGCACAATAAATATAAACTGCTACAAGCGACACCAATTCTGTTTATCACAATGTGCTGTCTGATTTTTCATCTGACCAATTCTCGCCAATTCACCATCGCCACACTGCCGAACAAAACATACACCCAACTCTGGCCCATTTGAGTCAACATGGCAAGTCACTGCTACACATTTTCACCAAAAAAAAAAAAAAAAAAAGCACTCATGTTATAACCAGAGCTTTCATATTCACTAAATAATTAAAAGTTCACTTGTTTTATCCTTATTTCGGTCATTTTTTGCCAAAATTACTCTATTTGTTATATTGTCATTAGAACTAAAAAGCCCTCAATTTATAACCAGAGCTCCCATATAAAATATATCCTTAAAAGTTCAATCATCTTATCTCTTTGTAGGTCATTAAAACTTCTACCAAACAGCACTCGGTTTATACTTAGAACAATCATATTCATCTAACCATGAAAAGTGCGCTTGTTTTATCTCTAGGTCATTAAAACCTCTGCCAAAAAGCACTCCCAATAAATCGTTAAAAGTTCAAATATCCTATCTCTTTTTAGGTCATTAGAATTTTTACCAAAAATCCCTCAATTTATGACCAGAGCTCTCATATTCAACAAATCATTAAAAGTTTACTTGTTATATCTCTATTTAGGTCATTAGAATTTTTACCAAAACTACTCTATTTATAACTAGAGCTGTTATATTCACTATATCATTAAAATTTCATTTGTCTTCTCTATTTTAGGTCATTAACACTTTCAGTAAAAAACACTTGATTTATAACTAGAGCGATTATATTAATAGATCAAAAACAATTTTCAAGTTTTGATAACCAGCTAAGTTATTTGAAGTTTAATTCTTGTTCAATAAATGAAAAATAGATAATTTATTAAAGAATTAATAGTTTCTTTTTATTTATTGCTCTAACAAATTTTTGTCTCTGTAATGCTATATCCATGCTCAGAATGCTATCTGAAAGAGCAATACAAATGTAGAAGGACCTTTATCTGTGCTTTATAGACTGTGCAAAGACGTTTGACAAAGTACGCCAAAAAAACTTGAACTTGATAGAGATGCCCGACAATCTCGACATTTTTAGAAAAGACGTTAGGCCGGACCTGAAGGAGACTGCCACCACGTTTAAGTTTGTTGTTTTTCTTTTTTTTTTCTTTTTATTTATTTATTTTTTTTTTGCAGTGAAATCTTGGAAAAAAAATTGGAAGGGTTTCAATATTTAAACAATTTTAGGGGTGGCTCAGTTTCTTATACAACATTATAGTAAATCGATCCTCCATTTTGGAAGCACTCGTGTTGGAGTCGCTTTGTTTATGCTTGTTTTGTTTTTTTTTGTATTTTTATGAGTTCTTGCCCCTTTTTTAGCTTTGGGTCAAAAAAGGCGGATCTGAAGTAGACTATCACCACCTACAAAATGAAGATGGACAAACCTGTGGAAAATTTTGATTTATTTCTACATCATATCACTGAAAAATAATATTGAAAACATAAAAAAAAAATTGAACATTGTTTCCTTGAAACATTTAAAAAAAAACAATTTGGACATTTTCTTTTTATTTCTGCATCACATCACTGAAAAATATGATATTTAAAACATAAAAAAATTACATGTAAACATTAAAAAAACATTTTGGACAGTTTAAAAAAATATTTCAAAGAAATAATTCCTGTTCTAATAAAATTTTTAAATATATAAATGTTTTTTTCATTATTTTCCTACTAGTTAAAAAAACGGGGGGGGGGGGCAACAACTCGAAGTGAGTGTTTCCAAAATGGAGGATCAATTTACTATAAGGTTGTATGAAAAACTGAGCTCCCGCCAAAAAATTGTTTAAATATTGAACTTTTTCCAAATTTTTTGTCAATCGTGAAGTTTAGTAATCAATAAGATCACACTGAGAAAGTAAAAAAAAAAATTGATAATCAACAAATTTACAGGTGGTGGTAATGTCATACCGGTGAGTGGTTCCAAAATGGAGGATCGATTTGCTGTAACGTATAAGAAACTGAGCACCCCCCATTGTTTGAGAATTGAGGTTTTTCCAATTTTTTTTTTTTTTTTTTTGTCAATCTGAAAGTTTAAGGTGTAATCGATAAGATTGCACTGAAAAAAGTAAAACAAGAAGATGAAAAAAGAAACTTAAGAGTGGTGGTAGGCTCCTTCAGGTCAGCCGACGTGAGGATAATTAAGAATCTATATTGGCAGCAAATCACTTGCATATGGATAGGAAGTGAATTCATCAGGTATACAAAAACTAGAAAGGGGCGTAAGACAAGGATGTGTTTTTCCCCGGATCTATTCAACCTACACAATTGCTAGTTTAGTAGTTTGAGTAAATTCACATATAGGTGGCACCAGTGAGCTAAGTTCATTGGAGCAGAAGCTGTGAAAGTATTTGTAGAAGAGACACAGAAGCCACATCATGCCAGTGAGAGAGGGACTGCAACCAAGCTGCCAAGTCGGGATCTATCAAATTA
Organism: Ascarosepion bandense; assembly: GCA_037127315.1. Taxonomy (NCBI): domain Eukaryota; kingdom Metazoa; phylum Mollusca; class Cephalopoda; order Sepiida; family Sepiidae; genus Ascarosepion; species Ascarosepion bandense. The sequence goes on from JBBBDQ010001818.1 coordinate 1,406,336, forward strand.
CAGATTCTCCATTGGATTTTGACAAGAACCCCAAGGTGAATAACAGGGGCACCCGACTAGATGTGGCAGCAGTATTCAACATTCAGATGATAGATTTTTATATGTGCAAGATGGATTCAGACGGAAAAAACTTCCTGACCCTGCACAGTGAATCGACCTTCTTAGCAGCAGATTTTGCAATGGATTCAATATAGCCATTCCACTTGAGCTCTGCTGAGAGAGTTAGGCCAAGTAGGTGCACTGTTTTGTTACGGAAGACTAAACAAAAATGTTTCATTACCAGTATATTTCATGCACTGATGAACATTATTAAGGTAGATGTAAGGATTTTATTTTGCAACATGTAGTTATAAACAAGTGTAAAAAAAATATAGTTTAAAAAATTTTTTAATTTACAAATGCTCAAAAATATTAAGGCTGTGAAAAAAGAAGTTAGACTATGGATGACACTAAGTGATGTAATTTTATATACATTCTATACAAGATGTTCTATAAGTAGGTGGAGAGTAAATGATAATAATTATTTTGAGACTACATATACAATTATATTCACTAATACAATTATTACGTTGACAATTAAATTTTGTGTACAGTAATACAAAAGGGCTTAAATTTATCGGTAGTAAGGTCTCTGATTGGGATGTTGTGAGGAGCATGGAAATTGCTGGTGTTCCCAGATCCACCCTGACCCTGAGTGGTAGCGCCTATTGGGATCCCAGCTGTGGGCAAATAGTTAACCCCTAAACTGGGGTCAAAACACTATGAAAGTATAAAAATAAACTTTTATTGAAAAATATACATTTTTGAAGAAAAAACATTACCAAAAATACATTTTTGAAGGAAAAATTTTTTATTACCAGCAATACATTTTGAATAAAAAACTTGAAGACATTTTCAGTTTTCTAAAATAAAAAAAAACAAATTAAAAAAATTCTTTCATCAAAATCTAACTAAATCAACCTTCTCACTATAATCAAACATGAAAAAAAACAAACCTTAAAACCCTACCTTTCAGGCATTAAATAACCCGCAGAGATTGATATGCCATTAAACAAACCTAAAAAATTTTAAATTTATCAGCACAGGTCCTCAAACTGTTCTCTATCATAATTTAATCCTTTAATCGATAAACTTGAGGTCCTCACATCTTCAGCAGACAAGGCTGAATGCTCTGCTCGCAAATTTTCTACCAACTCAGCATTTGATTCGTCTCGAGTATCCAAACCCGACTTCCCACCTAGAACTGAGGCTCAATTGAGAGACGTTTACATTATTTCCTCATTGGTTGCTAACATAATTTCAAAATTTAACCCCTATAAGGCAAGTGGAGGTGATAGAATCCTAGTCATCACCCTAAATGTGCCCCTGAACTATCCTTTGTCCTCTCCAAACTCTACAACTACTGCCTCTCTGCTTCTTATTTTCCTGCCTGCTGGAAGTCCTCCTCTGTGGTTCCTGTATTTAAGAACTCTGCAGAACCCTCAGATCCCTCTAATTATCACCCTATCAGCCACTTACCAACAAATAGGATTGGTTTTCTCTTCACCAGGTCTACTGCTGATATGCTAACGATCATCACAGAATACAGGCTCTCGATAAGAATGGCAAAGCTTGAGCTGTTGCCCTAGATATCTTCAAAGCGTTTGACAGTCTGATATGCTGGTCTTCTGTGCAAGCTACAGGGCTATGGTATAACTAGACGCTTGTTTGATCTAATCCAGTTGTTCCTTTCAAATTGTGTAATGAAGGTAGTATTGAATGAGCAAGTATGATCCTAAAAATAGTATGAAATACATCATTTCTTTAAAAAAAAAAAATACTAGGGTGGCCTAATAATTTGAGCCAGTAGTATATATATATATATATATATATATATATTATAAATTATGTTTTGGAACATGTACATAGTTTCTTCTATGTGCGTCCTCTTCGGTGTTTGGGCTTCGGGCACATCATCGGGAGAAATAAAGGTTTGGAAATTTCCAAACCTTTATTTCTCCCGATGATGTGTTTGGCCTCCGAGCACTGGAGCAGCCATGTGGTTGTGGAGAGGGGGACATGTGTGGAGGAGATTATGTGCATGTTCTAAAGCATAATTTATAATAAATATTCACAGCTCTATACATCATATATCGAGCACTGTTTTAAATTAATGTTTTGGACGGAAATTTTTTTTCTTTTTTCTCTCCTCATTCTATACTCACTCGGATATATATATATATATATAGAATGAAATCTGATCCAATAAGATAAATAGAATAAATAAAGGAGAAGTAGGATAAAGGTCTTTAATCTAATATATTTCATTTTAATAAGCTTGTTCAGAGATTTGTTAAGAAAATGATTTAAAAAGAAAAAAACAGGGGCAGTTTGTTGATTGAGGTTTGATTTCATTGGTCAGTTACGTATCACGTGTAATAAAACAAAACAGATGATCATTTTTTAAATGTAGGAAACCTGTGCTTCTTTTTCCTACATTTTCTTTACTTATTATATATATAATAAGCAGAATCCTTGACATTTGGTAAATTCCACAGGAAAAAACTCGCCACCCATGGGACAGTCATTTTTGGTCATACAATTGCATTTTTGGAGTAGATAGATCTATTTATCGCCCGGCACACACTCCACCCACGTCTATTGAACAGGTGAAGAGGCTCATCCCTTGTTCCCTGTTTAGGATGTGATTTCCGGCTTTCTCTTTTCCAATCTTCTCACTTTGTTTTTTTGTTTCAATTGGAGTTGATAGATCTATCTATCGCCCGGTTCACACTCCACCCACGTCTATTGAACAGGTGAAGAGGCTCATCCCTTGTTCCCTGTTTAGGATGTGGTTTCCGGCTTTTCACTAGTACGTAGCCCCTGCACATCAGTGGCGTTACCGCCTTGCTCGGGGTGATACGATTTAAAAAAAATAATGTTTACACCAAAATGTTATTTTTTCAGTGGTTTTCTTGATAAAATATATTTTGGCAGGTAGGTTTATTTATGTATTTTGGCAGTGCGATTATTTATTCTCTATAATTTAACTGCTTATTATTGTGTCGTTACGGAAAATATAAGTTTCTATAGAGATGATGGAATACTGATTGTTAAAGTGTCTACTAAAATTAGGGTAGATCGTATTAGAAAAATGATAATTATTAATGAGAATTATTAACTACCTGATGAGACATTGTTTTATCAATGTCGAAACAAAACGTACAATTTTGTAGTAGTATGTAGTTTGTACATATTATAAAGTAATAGTTAATACTAAATATTCATTGCTCTATTTTTATATTGGGCACTGTTTTAAAAAATAAATATATCACATAACACTGAAAAAGAGGGAACAATAAAATTAAAATATACATATCCGATATATACTTTTTCATTAATAAACACACACACACACACACACACACACACACACACACACACACACACACACATATATATATATACCCGCACATTTATACACACATATAATTGATTAACTATTATTTCTTAAATATTTTTAATTTTCTTAATGTTTTTAGTTTCTAATTTCTTATCCTTTCACCGTTAATATAATAATATTTATGTTTTTATTTTTTGTTTTTGTTTCTCTTATCATCTTTTCTTTCAAATTTAAATTTATTATTCTCTTCTTTTTCTTCTTTCCCTTTTCGTTTATGCTCATAAAAATACTACCTTTTTTCTTTAATGCTATCTCTCTCTCCCCCAACCCCTGTTTTTACTTTCCAAATCGATGTGTTAGCACTCTGACTGACTTACGTAGAGTATCTTTGAGTTGACATCCGTTCTTACGCGTGCTCTTTGATTACATGTTACGTGTGTATATATGTTTATATATGTATGTGCGTGTATTCGCCTAACTGATGTAATAATGAATTTTTCTTTAATTTTTCAATTTTAAGGAAGCGATATTTATTTTTATTTCTGCTTTGTTTTGTTTTTTCTTTTGGTCTTTATTTGTGAATTTCATTCCTGTAAGATCTTCTGTACAATAAAGACGGAAGCTGATGATGGTTCGCCTGAAGTAGACCTAACTTCCGCTCAACCATGGAATAACGTGTCTGTCTCAATTTTTCTCTCTCTCTCTCTCTCTCTCTCTCTCTCTCTCTCTCTCTCTCTCTCTCACACACACACACACACACACACACACACACACACACACACACAATTTTGGGATGCCAGATCTCTTTTATATAAGCTTCATTAAAAATTAGATACAAGAGGCTATGGTTAGGTTTTATGTTTTTCATGTGATCTTTTTTATTTATGTTCTGAAAAAAAGAGTTAAAAGTATATAAAAAAAACTTTAATATAGTTCCTTTTCTCTTAGTTAAAAAAACTGCATATATATATATATATATATATATATATATATATATATATATATATATATATATATAAAACCGTACTGATGAACTTTGATACAGCAAAACAGATTTGTCTGCGAATGATATAGCAACAGTAAAAAACATGGAGGAAAAGTTTCTTTAATCTAACATGTTTCACTTCATTAAGTTTCTTCAGAGATTTGTTAATAAGGCACGGATTTAAACAGATTTAATTTAAAATCAAAGAGACAGTATATTGTAACGTTTATTGAGACTTGATTTCATTGTTCAGATGCATGTCTCTTGTAATAATGCAATAGATGCTCAATTTTAAAAATAGGAAACCCATGGCTGTTTATATATATATATCTTTTATTTAATCATGTCACCCCGAGCAAGGCGATAACGCCACTGATGCGCAGGGGGCTACGTAAGAGTAAAAAGAATGGAAAAGAGAAAGCCGGAAATCACATCCTAAACAGAGAACAAGGGATGAGCCTCTTCACCTGTTCAATAGACGTGGGTGGAATGTGAACCGGGCGATAGTTTATTCTATCTACTCCAATTGAAAAAAAATAAAAAGAGTGAAAAGATTGGAAAAGAGAAAAAACCGGAAACCGCATCCTAAACAGGAAACAAAGGATGAGCCTCTTCATCTGTTCCATAGATGTGGAAATGGGAGGCTAGCCAATCGGCCAGCAGAGAAAAGGAAAGCCTAGCAAACTAAGACAAGATTCCAGGCAATGAAATTTCTAAGAAAACAAAATCAATCCTTCAATTAAGCATAAAAAGTTTTTAAAATCAAGCAAAAATTAGGCAAAACGAAAAAAAAAAAAAAAAAAAAAAGACAATGGCTCACCTAGAACAGAATTCAACAGTATCCAAGACATTTTAACTCCAAGCCGAAAACAAAGCTACTGAACTTTGAAAAAATAATGTATGTCACGTGTAATAAACGCAACAGATGTCTTTTTTAAATGTGAGTGTGTATAAATGTATGGTTAAAAACAATGCACGTGTCAAGTATATTTAAACGATGGACGATTTGTTAAATTATGTGTATGAGAAGATCATGAGTGGTTTAATGTATGAAAGTGTGTGTTTATTAGTCGGAAACGTTAGTATGTGTGTGAATAATAAAACGAAATACATTTCCGTTTAAAATCGTAGCGAAATAATGTATACATATATCAAGCGAACTTTTTATAATTAAATTAATAAATTTTGAAAGTAATAAGTTATTTACAGTTGGAATCTTTCATTTAAATAATAAGTATTAAACTATGTGTGTCTGAGTATGGAAAATACTCTGTACTTATCTACTTGTAGCGGGCCGGAGGTTCTGATGTCGTTAAAGTGGGTTGTTACAAGTTACAAACTTCACATCTACTTGAGTTAAACGTTGAGGTGGCTTAAGGATAAAGAGAAACGTATTTTTGGACCAATCACTTTTTAGTCCACTACAAATACTCCCCAATTCCGCCAGACTGAAAAAAAGTTTTTGGCAATATGGTCTAGTGGTATATGTATGATTTGAAATTGTGTGGAAATGTTACTTTTTGACCAGATCGAGTCTGCATTTTTTATATGAATTCTTTCGTGTAGTGTAGTGTACACATTATTGTCTGTCTGTTAGCTTGGGTGTGACTTTTTCCATTGAAGATGGATTTAGTCTGTCAATAGAAACAGTGTTATTTTTGCCATTTTTCATTGTTGTGAAAATTTTTTTCTGTTTATTTAGTAAAGACCCTGTTAACCCGGCTATAAAGGCATTTTGATTGTATCATCGCGAACAAACACGTACCCGAAATCAAAATATGTTTTGGGAATGTAGACTTGCGTCGATGTTGGCCGCGTGGGATTAAACTGTAATTTAGACATTTGCGGTTTTTAGATCGTGCACAGTGGTAGTTGTAGGGCGTACGTCATTTTTGTTATCGAAGTATTGTCGGGGTAGATATCATGTTATGCCAAAAACCAGGTTATTGAAGGGTCACGATATAACTGTACATCATTAAATGGGTTTGGCACTAGTTTGAGTTGCATACACGTGTTCTGGAGTGTCTGTTTATTTTTCTTTTTTAATCATTTCACCCAAACCAAGGCAATATTGCAACTGATGCACAGAGGTCTAAATAAGAGGAGGGCGAATAAAAGAAGGAACAGGTTACTGGGTGTATCAGAGAATGGCTAAGAGAGGGGTGAGAATACTGGTGGAAAGAGAGTTACGTGAGAGGAGAGTAAAAAGAAGAATAAGATACAGGGGGTGTCGGGGAAAGGATAAGAAAGATGAGTGTTAAGGAGGCAAGAGATGGCAATTGACGTTGCATTTAATTTTTTTTGAGATTGTAGCTATTAGGAAGCAAGTATACGGAAGGGAGTTCCACAAGAAAAGAGGCTGTTATAGTAGAAGAGGCGGTTGCATTTAATTATTTTGACAATAAAATGGTAAGACTTTGTTGCCAGTCTAGTTGCTCGAGTATATTCGTGTAGAGGAGGCACCAAGGAGCTAAGCTGGTCGAAGCAGAAACCATGAAAATATTTGTAGAAGATACAGAGGGAAGTCACATCTCGTTAGTGAGAAAAAAACTAGAGTCTGGCTGCCAGGTTGGGATCGATTACACCGCAGATTCTCTTTTGGATTTTATCAAGAACACCGAAATGAATATCAGGGGCGCCCGGCCAGATATGACAGCAGTATTCACTGCACGAGCGGATGGTTGGTTTGTATATAAGTAGAATGAATTAATCCGAAAAAACTTTTTGGCCCGACACAGTGATTCAACATTTTTAGCGGTATATTTAGCTATTGATTTAATGTAGTCGTTCTACTTGAGCTCGGCTGTGAGAGTGAGGCTGAGAAGGCGCAGTTTATTGCTTTTAGAGAAACTACATTGATCCATGCTGATGGGGAATTGGAAAAATTGTCTGGTTAAAAGATAGCAGCTTCGTTTTGGAAGCATGAAAATTTACAAGCCATTTTGTAACCCAGTCCACCATAGATTGAAGGTCCATTTTATGATCAGCATCGAGGTTATCTTTGTCAGCCTTGTCAAAGGCAAGAGTGAATGGTGATATCAGCGTAAATGCTAACTTGGGATCTGATTACATCAGGGAAATCGTTGATGAAGATCAAAAAAAGCGTCGGACCTGGATCTGAAGGCACGACCGTTCAACACAATCTTCATTACGCGGTTTAAAAGGAGTCTGTTGCAGGGTTTCCTCTGACTGAGGGAGTAAGTCGTCACTAAGAACGTCCTGAGTAATGGAGTTTGTATTTGGCCTAGAAAGTGCATCAGCTATTATGTTTCAGTCACCTTCGATGTACCTTAGTTCAGTGGAGAACAGTGATATACAGTTTAAATGATGAGTGCCTCAGGATATGATGATAATGCATATATTAATGGCTTGTGATCTGCGTCGGTGGGAAAGCGACTCTATCCTAGCTGCCAAGTCGGGATCGATCACATTACAGATTCTCCGTTGGATTCGGTCGAGGACACATAAGTAGATAGCAAGAGCACCAGATCAGATATGGCAGCTATACTCAATGCATGGGCGGATGGTAGACTTGTATATGTGCAGGGTTGTTTGGGACGGGAAAAACTTCCTGGTCCTGCACAGAGAACCGACTTTCTTAGCAGCGGATTTAGCTATGGATTCTATATAATTATTCCACTTGAGGTCTGCTGTGAGTGTTAACCCGAGGACGCGCAGTGTTTCGCTTTCAGGGAGAGAAGCATGATCCATGTTAATGGCCGGGAGGAACGATTGTCTGTGGTGGTTATTAAATAGGAGGTACTTTTCAAGCTCGGCAGCGAGGTTTGCTTTTGCTATAAGGACCTCGTCAATATAAGCTTCTTAGCAACACACCATCGATGAGACTTTGAAGGGTTTGGTCGGCGTTTCTCAGTCCAAAAGGCATCCGTCTGAACTGTAAACGTCCAAAGGGCCGATTTTGGAATGTCCTCCTCTGTTACTGGAATCTGTTAGCAAGATCTAGTTTCGAGAATACTGTCATGCTCTAAGTCCTAAGGTGAGGTCGTGTATGTGCGGAACAGGATAGCGGTTCGATATTGTTGTTGAATTAAGTCGTCGATAGTCAACACATACCCGAAAAGGTTTAGAGCCTGGTTTAAGAACTATGTGGAGAACTGAAGCGTATGAAGTTTCAAAGGGTTCGATAATACTGTCTTTAATCATTTGCTGGAAATCTCGTTTGGCATTACTGTATTTCTTAGGCGAATAGACTGGGGCTCCTGTGGTTTTTATGTAGTGCTTTGTGTTATGCTTGATTGTATCAGTGATGTCGAATGGTTCGTTCATGTCTGGATACTGGTCGAGGATGTTGGTAAAGATTTTATTGTGATGAGTTGCGGAAAAAATTCCAGTTGAGTTGAACTGCGTTTGTTTCCCTTCACTTTGATGTATCAAATTGTCAGAAAGTGTTTGGTTGTGCATGTGGACGGGCAAATTATAATGTGAAAAGAAAATCAGCTTCTATAAATGGGCGTCCACATTTGCCAGCACAAATTTCCAAATGAATTTCGGCGTAGTCCTTGGTGTATGGTAAGTTCCATCGTGCTGTATGTCTGGATATTTTAACCGTTTGCTGCTTGCAATCGGAATGAGGACGGAGTTGGACTGTGTCCAGGTAGGAGTGGGAATGCATTTATCTCGACTCTGGTATCCACAAGAAACGTGTGTCTGCTTTTCTGGTCTTCCACATTGAAGAAGCGACATTTTCTTCTTTCCTCAACCGCAGTCATCGCTATTACCGGCTTGAATGATATCACTTCCAGTTCAGCCGCTATTACCGGCTGAACTGGAAGTGATATCAGCACAAACCACCCTGGGGTTGTCTATGTGGTTGCATCTGTCTGCTTCGGCTTTTATGTATACGTCTGTGAACGTCTTCTTGGTTCTTTGACTTGAGTTTGCAGAGTTTTAAGCATGGCTTTCAGTTCACCTATCTCAACCTTTACTTTCTGCTGTTTGTGGCGCTGATTGTTTGGAGTAGCGAGTGCGCCGATCCACTGTGGGCTACTGCTGGACTCGTGTAACCTATCATCAGCGTCTGCCAGTTCTTTGATAGGGGTAGTGTCTATCATCGACGCTAGTATTTGTGTTGGGATGTGAAGAAGTTTGTCTAGCCACAACCGTTGTAGTACTTTCTCGAACATCGCAGTACTATCTCCGAGACTGATGTTATTGAACAGGTCTCGTAGCATTGCATTTTCGGACCGACCCATTCTCTTGAAGGGTACATTTTTGAGGGTGTCGTATAGTTGTATTTCAGGTACCATGTCTAACAAGTCAATTACTTTTCCTACGACTTCGATTTTATTCTTTGGGTTGTGTTCCTTAAAGTGGTTACAAACAGACAAGTGGTAGTCGAGTGAAAGAACAGCAACACGTGTGTAGATGAAGGAAGAAAGGTTTATTATAAGTATACACTACGACAAGACATGGGAATTTGGTGGCAGGCTAGAAATTTCCGAAGTAAGTCACTGGTATCTCCTGTGCTCACTATATATGACAATTAATATAGTCAGTCAATGCAGGCAATAGCGAGTATGGGCACCACTTTGTGATGTTATTTGATTGACAGAAAAAGGGCTTGTAATTGAGTAAATCTGTTCTTAATGTTTGAACTGTTAAACAGTGGTAGACGGTGGTTTGCGGATACTTCGAAAACTTCTTAGTGAGGGTTAGACATTTTTGTTGTTATTGCAGAAAAAAGAAATAGCGAGACTGTTTCTTCTGTTTTTATTCGTAAGAAGCAAGTAGTGACAAAATGTCGGTGAAGGAAAAAGAGAGGTAGATTGTGCCAGCAAGCAGGCGATGACGAGGGAGGTAACCATTTCTGTGCAAAGCTATAAAGGGGTTGTGATGCTTTTGAGGTCAGTTTAGTTATTTAAAACCAAATTAAACCAGATGCAAAATAGTTCTGATTTTATATATATATTGTTTGTTTTGACGTTGTGGTCACCATTCGTTGAACATAGTTGCGAGTTCATGTCATAAACAAGCAACAATTTGAAATATGGACAAAAATACCGTTTACCAAATGCAAAATACATTTATTGATACGTGAACCTTGGCATGTTCATGTCGGACTGACATGTGTGTATGTGCGAAGCGCATGCATACTGGGTGTCGGTGTCCCGTCTGCATTGCGACTCGTGTCTGTGTGTCTGCTTATAGGAAAGAGTATAGTGAATCTGAAGAATTTGGTGTCGCTAAGGTGTAGTGTTGCCAGTTTTTGAACTGGCCGTTGTCGCACGTGTGCATTCCGTGGGATGCGTTTCTTTCGGCTGGTAGAATGAAAACCCCTCTTGGTAAGTTTTGCTGGAGTATATTTATGATGTAGAGTAAGGACGTAGTAGAGAGTAAAATTTCAAACCAACTAGGCGATTTGAGTTCAATGTTTGCTCCAAGGAAATGTGTAGTAGTCTAAGGAGAAAAAGAAACGTATTTTTCGACTAATCGTTTTTAGTTCGCTATGCTATTAATATTTATGTATTATTTAATATATTACAATATTATAACGAAGTAATATAAACAATATTTAAAAACATTAATATATATATATATATATATATATATATATATATATATATATATATTAAAGTATTGGTACAATAACATTTTTAGCAGTAGAAAACTTTTATGGAAATTTATTACAAATTATTATAATTATTAATTTAAACAAAATGTAAAGAATAGAAAAATAGAGAAATGTTTTAAAAAATTTAGAATATTCAGAAGTACAGAAACATACATAAACACACACACACACATACACACACATATCCATGTATATATATCAAATCGACAATGTATTAACTAATTTGTAAGTATTATCTAGGACATTGTTACATATATTATGAAGGAAATAATGGGTGAAGCATAATTATGATATAGAATATTATGAAATAAAATATCTTAATATATGCAATATAGAATATAGTGCAAAACAGAGATCACTATTATAATGTTATGAATTATATATAATAAAATATGGAAGTATTATTAAACTACTTATCTATTGGTAGACTCAAATTGATTCAGGGATTATAGATTTGTAGAAAGATGCTGAAGTGTTGTATGTTTTAAGCAAGTGTTGTTAGTAATGCTATCAATATATTTTAAAAGTACTTTCCCCTTAAAAAGGTTATATTCTTTTTAAATTAAACTAGCGTTAGAGAAATCAAAATTGTATCCTACATTGTTTTGATGAGTTGGAACGTTTGTCCAAACGTGAATCTCTTTTGTGTTAATAGACCCGCGTTTTTAAATTTCTTGATGTCTCTTCTATGTATAGGTTTTTGCATTGTAGAAACTGAATTTTGTAAATCCCGGCATTTAAATTGGTGTTTGGTATCTTTTTCATTCTGATAATATCACCAAGATTCTTGTAGGTGTTGGTAACGACTCTAGTGTATGGGATAGCTAATTTATTTATGAGTTCATTTGAAAGGGTGTTGAAAGGTAGTATTATGGAATTTGTGTAAGTTTTTGGAGTATTCTTTTTTTTAGTTTTATGGATTTTGTAAGCATGTTTTTTTAGCGCTGAGGATGAAATGGTGTGGGTAGCGGGGAATTTTAACTGTTTGCTCCATATATCTATCTTATTCTTAAATAAAAAATCCTTCAAAAACTGAAATCAATTATTTAGACAGAAATAAATGTAATTGTAGAAACCCTATAGAGTGTCCTTTAGAAAACAGGTGCCTTACAGAATCCATAGTTTATCAATGTACTATTTCTTTTACGGAAAATGCTAGTAATATATGTTGATAGTACCAAGAATTCGCTGAAGAAAGTTTTTATCAACACACTTCTTCATTGAATTTTTTTATAATCGTATCGCTCCAAGCAAGACAGTTTACTGCCACTGGTGTGCAGAGGGGTACATAGGAGGATAGGTTATAGAGGGTGTCAGGAAGTGGGTCCGAGAAGGATGAGAATACTGATGAGAGTGGAGTGGATGAAGAAAGAAGCATAAGAGAGAAGATGCAAGTTAGTGAGATAGGAGATGACTATTGAATTTACATTTAAATTCTTGAAGAGTGCAGCTGTCGGGGAAGCAGGTAAGCAGAAGAGAATTAAACAGGCGAGAAGTGCGAGAAAAGAAGCTACTGTAGTAGAATTCGAATTTACAGTTTATTGGTTTCACAGTAAAAGGATGGGACATTGTTGCTAGTCTTGTGGCTCGAGTAAATTCATATATAGGGGGCACCAGTGAGCTAAGTTCATCGGAGCAGAAGCCGTGAAATTATTTGTAGAAGAGACACAGGAAAGCCACATTGCACCAGTGAGAAAGTGACTGTATCCTAGCTGCCAAATCAGGATCGATCACATTACAGATTCTCCGTTGGATTTTGTGAAGGGCCCCTAGGTGGATGGCAGGAGCACCCGACCTGATATGGCAGCAGTATTCAATGCACAGGTGGATGGTAGATTTGTATATGTGCAAGATGGTTTCTGACGGAAAACACTTTCTGGCCCTAAACAGAGAACCGACCTTCTTAGCAGCGGATTTAGCTATTGATTCTATATAGTCATTCCACTTGAGATCTGTTGTGAGAATTAACCCGAGGAGGCGCAATGTTTTACTTTCAGGAAGACAAGCCTGATCTATGTTAATGGAGGGTAGGAGCGATTGTCTATGATGGTTAATAGATTGCAGCTTCGTTTTGGAAGCATTAAAATTTACAAGCCATTTCTTACCCCAGTCCACCGCGGATTGGAGGTCCTTTTCAAGCTCAGCAGAGAGGTTTTCTTTGTCAGCCTCGGCAAATTTTTGATCGGGGCGAGAGTAAACCGTAGCGTCATCAGCGTATATGCCTACTTGGGATCTTATTACATCGGGAAGATCGTAATTGAAGATAAGGAAAAGCGTAGGACCTAGAATAGAGCCACGAGGGACACCTGCATTCGTATGATAATATTGGGAGGTATATCCGTTCAATACTATCTTTATTGTGCGATTTGAAAGAAATGACTGAATTAGGTCAAACAATTGTTGTTATACCATAGCTCGCAGCTTGCGTAGAGGCCAGCATGCCAGACTCTGTCAAACGCTTTGGAGATATCTAGGGGTACAGTTCGCGCTTTGCCGTTCTTGTCGAGAGCCTGCTGTATATACTCATGAGCATATCAGTAGTAGACCTGGTGAAGCGGAAACCATACTATTTATCAGAGAAGAGACTGGGGGCTGTGAGATGTTGAACCACTTCGGCGTTGATGATGGCTTCGAACACTTTGCAAAAAATCGGTTGGAGGCTGATAGGGTGACAATTAGAGGGGTTAGAGGGTTCACCAGTACTTT